>JAULCD010242244.1:0-10356 GCA_032361085.1 Calliostoma canaliculatum
TGCCTCTTGTACACCACATGGCGATATAGCTGAAATATTGCTGAAAGCCATGTAAAACTATTCCAATCAATCAATCACATCACGCACAAAGCTATTGTTATTGACAAGAGCTACGTCCCTTGAACCCAACCCGTCCCTTGAACCCAGCAAAGACGTGTCATTGCATTGGACAGCTATTTTTTTACCGACACGTAATTCAAATCGGCTGAAACCCACAGCTTAATCCCAGGGTATATGTAGCGATAGCCGATAGCGAGCGTAATTGCCCTGCAGTTACCAATGATGCTAAAAGTACGGTTGGGTACTAACACTGGTTGTGTGTTAATAAACTTTTATCTTTCTGTTATTGTTTGGAGATGTGTTCTATATTATTGTAAGATGACTTTAGTAACTAAACAGGAAATCTTAGTGGCAAGCACCTTATAAGATAAATTCTCAAACCAGTTAAGGGGCCCCATTTTGAACACTACCTATTGCCGACTCACCATGTATTCATGGATGACAACGCTAGCCCCATGTTGTAAGAGAGTTACTAAGGGGCCCTTAACTGAACCATTAAGCACATGTAGTCATTTTTTGCAGGCAAGGGACTCTACTACACAAAATGTAGGTTAACCCGGGGCAGCATTATATAAGAAGTGGCAGCAATTGCTTCTGGAGTGTATCTACAGGCTCTGCATGGAACAATCAGCCTGATATGGATATTTACGTGAGCCACATGAAAGGACATGTGGTGATGTTGAGTAAGACACTAAAATGGGATAAGGGAAACCCTTAAAAATTCCGAGACACGTCACATAGGATAATTTCTCAGAAACTATTCTCGCGTGACATCAGTATTTTAACTGTGTAACAGTGTTTTTAGCATTGATCACTGCTTAAAAGGGACACTCATCACAACGAAAATATGAGTTTGAAGCATACTGATCTCTAATGCTAACACATGCGGTTTCACAAACTGACAGAAGCCTTTTTCATTTTTTTTTGTATAGTTTTTCATACCGTTATCAAGCAAATATGGAGAGTAGGAGTACAGTATTGTGCTCCCACCCTCCATATTTGCTTCGTAAGAGTATAAGCCTAGCACAATATCATCACGCAGTATCACGTTATTGTGCGATCGATTCGTATGGAGTAATTCAACCAATGATCGTCCAAGATCAGAAAGACCTCGAGTCACCACACGCTCAATACTGCTACATATAGGTAACCCACCTAACCCACCTTAGACAGTGGCGACGCATTTGGTGCAGTGATGATTTACGTTTTTTTTCTCAAGCGACGTGTCATTTTTACAGACAACTGATTAAATATTTTACCGCAAAACTGCATCAGAGAGGTCGACAGTCTTTTTGTAGAGGGAGTATCATGGTGTGGGGAGCCATCTTTTACAACCGTAAATCAGAACTGGTGCTAGTGAGAGGCAATCTGATTGCAAACTTGTATGTCGGCCAGATTCTTCGTCCTGAAGTGGTTTTTTTTGTCAATCGCCAAAAAGGGGGCTGTTTCAGCAGGATAATGCCTGACCGCACGCAGCACGTGCTGCAGTTGACTACCATGTCAATATCAACACCATTGTCCTCCTGGGCCCTCCAGATCTCCGGATTGCAACTCAAAAGAGCAACTCTCGAATCAAATACTTAAGACAAGGTCAACAACGTCGTTATCCGCCATAGACTCTTGCACAGTTTTTTTCACATGGCGCAGGAAAAAAAGAACAGGATTTCACTAAGAAACATTTATAGATTTTGTGCAGTTTTCACTGCAAGGGGTGGTCATGCAAGGTACTTAATTCAAAGCAAACTGGTGGAAAGTTGTAATGACAGTTGTGACTCTAGTTTCGGTGACACTGGTGTGTTATTGTGTGGAATTTTATTGCTGTACGCTGATGGTTCATGTGTTTACATGCATTCAAATAAGACCAACAAAGCTTCAGGAGGTTAGGTTAGCTCATATTCATAATTAATAATGCTGATTCTAATTGTCTCCATTTAACAATCTATTGGTTAGGTTTTAGTGTACGTAATATGTGCACTCCGTCCTAAATATCACGACATTCATTTTTTCACTGGATCCTCGATCTCACAAAAATGGTGCTTAGGAAAACACATTAGACGGTTAACATAGCCTCATGTGAACGTTCAGAACGTGGACAACAAAAGTTAGGATTTAATGGTAGCAAACTGTTTGCACTAAAATCCACAAAATCCACGAAATATAAAGTGAATCAAATTTGGCTGCCGGGGTCGTTCCAATAGACACACGGCACAGTTCCCATTTAATTAATGTCAAACTTAATCGTAAGGTAAAAAATAACTGGCTAACTCAGTATCTGGTATAACCCCCTGGCACTTGGGTAACATTTTCTACACGCCATCTCATGCTTGACAACAGACGTCTGATTCTCTGTTAGGGGATCTGCGGCAACTAATCATGCAACTGAAGGTTATGAACTGAGGAACCCCTTGCTATCACCCTACGACTCATAATGTTCCACAAATGTTAAATAGGATTAATGTCTGGAGTTCAGGCAGGCCAGACTTAATCACGATGTGGTCTGGCATTATCGTCCATGAAGACTGGACGTGGTTGTGAGAGCATGGTCGTGGAGATGAGGCACAACAGAACCGTCAAGGGTTAAGTTCTAGTACCTCTGTCCATTCAGTGTTCAATGAACTGTGATAAGGACAAGCTTGCAATCATAAGAACAACACCACAACACCATGACGAATCCACCAACAAATGGCTTCAGCATCAGTTTAAATGTTACTCGGATTTTATGCAGTACCCTTCTGCCTCAAAGCTCCCCAGGTTTCAACGAGCAGGTGCAGATTTGTGAGAAGTGGACGCCTGATTGGTCGTCTCGTCTTAATCCACAGAATGTATGGTGCTGTAATATAGATAATCTGATAGACAATCATCCTTGTTGCAGCTGTGTAGAGCAAACCTTGGCATTTGTCAGGCTTGGTGTACGAGAAACGATCTTCCCTGTCATTGTTTTTTAATTTAAAAATAATTTGAGGGGGATGTCTTGACTTCGATAGATCCTTAACTTTAGTGGATGCAGTATGCTTATGTATTAGCCTGCTGATGGCAGTTTGATTAATGTTCAGTTGTGCTCCAAATAGCACGACATGACATACCAGTCTTGTGTTTAGAAACAATGTACGCTTGGGCATTTCATTGGTTGGTCACAATACATTTTAATTTATGTCTAAAACCTAATTTTAGTTGTGTCTGCCAATTCTACATTTTAGCAAACCAAGCCCAAAACAACCATGCTCAAAGCAAGCATGCACATGCCTTATATTTTTTATATTGAGTTCACAGATGTTGTAGTAGGTTTATATAGATTATATACTTGTTTTTTTTTTTTATAAAAAACCTATTTTTTGTATTATATTGCTTTATAATATGTAGTGCGTTATTTATGACGAGGTGTATATTTATGTTGCTTGTCATGACATACTCTAGGTGTTGAACTGCTTGAAGTTAATGTTAACAATCTGTGAACTGTCAGCATGAGCGTTGTCGTCCTGAAACAAAACATGTTGACCAAAACACCAAGATAATTATTCCCGTGGTACTGACAAGCGACCCTTTTCAGCACAACTGAGCTTGGCAGGTCGTAATGGGAGAGGGTATGGGGTTAGGAGCAGATACTGACAAGTGACCCTTTACTGCGCAACACAGGGAGCATAGTGATACAACCCCATACCATAAACTATCCACCCCAAATTAATCTTGTAGTCTCACGTTGATGATGGCATGACATTCATTTTTTTGTCGCCAAAAACCGAACATACCTGTGAAGTGCAAAGTGAGTCGGATTCATCTAAAACTTTGACACGTGACCAGCACAATTGCACCAGTGTCTACGTATCTAGTACCATTTCCCTCTTGTGGCCATGCAAAACAGCCCAAGGGTGGCCCAAACCGGGGCTGTCGAGCAAGCAGATGAGATGCATAAAATTTAGTCCTACTCGTCGTACCTGTAACTACGACACCAGTAGGCGAATAAAGGTTTTTCAGCAATCTGATTGGCCACTTGAGCTCGATTCTGGACTCTTGTTGTTGACCTGGGATTATCAAAATAGGGGCCAATCACCATAACTTTCTATTTGTTTGTATCCGTTCCACAGTCTGCTCATCACAGATTTAGAAACACTGAACGTTTTAGCCACTTCCTGTTGAGGGGGCGGGATAGTGCAGAGGCTAGCGTGCTAGACTTTGGACCAAAAGATCCGGGGTTTGAATCCCGCCCGAGATGGCTCGCCATCAGTCTCTGAGTTGGAACAGTTTCAACATACAGTGAGGACATATTCTTTACACATGGAAGTTAGTTAAGTGACACGTGACACAATTTGTTATAATTGTCTGCCTATTAAATATTTTGATGGTGTACAGATTGTTTATTTTCAAAAATACCCCTAGTGCATCACAAAAAACACTTTCAATCGGATGGGCCAAAAGGTATAAAATGAGAACAAACTTTGATAATTTCTTGAGAACTAATCAGTATGGCACAGTGGTGATATTCACAAACGAGTAGATGGGACATTATCGGCATACATATTGTCCGCCAGAACAATTGGTTGTTAGTTGAACATTCACCACTCTATCATTAGCATAATGGTGAGAAAATCCATTGCCACCAACCATGTGAAAGATCGGCCAAGACCAGGACGACCCAGGAAGACCACCAGAGTTGAAGATAATGCCTTGGCACGGCTTGTGCGACGTCAACCCTTCACCACAAGTGGCCTATTAAAACACCTTTGGAATCCAAATAGGGCTTCGAGCAACAAAATAGTGATAAACTGCTTGAAGGCGATCGGAATTAGGGCACGATAATTAAGCATCCAATACCAACTAATCTCCATAACACAGACCGTTTGGAATGATGTTTGGCCCGACATCAGTGGAAGTTAAAGTCATGGAGGAAGGTCCATTAGTCAGATGAGAGCCGTTTCATTTTACACATCACAGAAGACCGGCAACGTGTTTGGAGGACCAAGGAACATTACAAAATGCAGTTCTGTTTTGTGGCGGTGGTGGTTGGTGGGTGGTCAGTTATGGTCTGGGAATGTCATTTCTACAACTGTAAGCTGAATCTTGTCATGGTTCGGGGGGATCTCAATTGTGACATCCGTGACCCTGTCCTTGTACCTCATTTTGACAACCATGCTTTAGCAACTTGTCCTTTATTCTTGGATGGAAATGCCCGGACTCACCGTTGTCGTACTGTGAAGGAGTATATTTAAAACAGCATCACCACCAAACTTCTCTGACCTACTATGAGTCCAGATTTGTATCCTTTGGAACGTCTGGTACATTATTGGACGTCTAATGCTTGAAATGAAACCTCGTCCACATAATCTTGCTGGTTTAAAGGCTTCACTGCATTATATAATTTCCATGTGTAAACATTTGTGACATAAGGTAGCTGATAAAACCCCACATACTATTAGTCTCTTATGATTTGTTCCTTTCTTCGTCTAAAACTGTGCTTGAGTCCAACATAGCCCCCAATAAAAGCAATTTCGTAAAACTTTTAAGTCACAGAATGTGTAAACACTGCAATTATCCTCCAAAATGAAATGCGTGTTTTATGGACAAAAAACAACTGCAACTTCGGTTATTGTCCATTAGTGTAGAAAAATACAAAACACTTGTTAGATAAAAAAGATAAAATAAAATACGTTTGCAAGATTTGGAAAGTGTTTATTGATTATAACATTATGTTTACACTGGGGACGACATTAATGAAAGTAAATATAAACAATGCAGACAAATATGCTTTTCATCATAAATATTGACAGTCTCTATGCACGGCATGGTTATTTAAAGTAATATTGCAATAAAGACAGAAATATGTCAGGAGTAAAACACTTGTAAACGTGTATAAAAATTATTCAGCAGTGTTTCATTCGTTTGATGAGATTTTCTATGGAATTGCCATCAAAGCATCATTGCAGGAGTCTATTTTGGATGTGCCTGGGTGATGAAAGACATGTATAGTTCTCTCTTTCTGAGCTTACACTAGCTTCACACACGAGAAGGCTAATAGTCGCATGAAACAGGATGCAGGACCAACATCTTACCTGTTGTGCCTACGGAGTTTAGGTTTATCAACGGAGGTCAACGGTTACAATAATATACTCTCTAAAAACTGAAATGCATATCATATTTTCAATTGATATTTTGTTCTTTATGTTGTTCAGTACAGCTCCACATCGTCAGCCTCTGGATCCGATGCTGCTGAATTGCAGTCCACTCTGCCTGTAGTGCATTGGTGAGTTGTTGAAGGGTCTGCGGCTGTGGGTTATGTTGCCGGATACGCCTGTCCAGAGGATCTCAATAAGCTCGATTGAGTTTAAGTCTGGTGATCCAGAGGGCCAAGGCAGCACATTAATGTTCAGATTTATGCAGAAAACTCTCGTGACACGTGCTGTGTATGGTCTGGCATTATCCTGCTTGAACACATATCTCTGACGGTTAAAAATAGAAAGCAGGTGTTGACGTAGGATTTCAGCACAGTAGCGATGTGCAGTCAGTTTGCCTTGGATTATTAACACATCGCTAAACCAGTTGCGACCCCGAGTAGCCATAGTAATGGACGTAGCTCAGGGCCAAAGTGCGTCTTTGGGCTCACAAACACGACTCTCTAAATTTGTTCCTGATGGACTGTGTTGATACTTGGCGTAATCCGGGTATGTGTCTAGCAGTACAGGTGGGTGTAGCTGGACTATGGTGTACCCGAAAGTACCGATCTGGGCTTCTAGTGGTCACTCAAGGTCATCAACTTCTCAGTCTGTCTTTGACAATGTTCTGCTGGTGATAACTCTCACAGAGACAATAAATTACACTTTGGTGTACGTTCATACGATGGGCAACTGCATGCTGAGTTTGTCCTACTTCCAGAAGCCCTACAGCAATACTTCTATTGGCGCGGCATTTTATATTTTTAGAACTCTCCATTAAACTGACTAAAGCACCCAAAAAACAACACTAAACTGATAGATCGTTTATACCCGTGACACGATGCGAGTCTAAAATTTCAAGTGAATTGCACGTGCATTATGTATTCTGTGACATTGCATGCACCAACTCAAAGTCATGCTGTTACATACATGTATTTCATGTTGAATACGTTTGAATGAAATGTTTTAAGACCAAAACATCATAGAAAGCATAAATTAATAAAATGTGTTTGTAAAATCCTCCTCGTACCAATACACAGATGGATCAAAATTACAATGTTGGAATGCGTTGCTTTTAGTATATTTGGAATATTGTTTGTTCTTAGCTCCCTGGTGGACCATGCACAAGCTTCGCACAAAAACGATAGAGACATTACAAAGGGGGATGTATGTGCTGAGTTTGATCTACCTTGACGTCACCACTGTGAGTGTGATGTTTGTGATAGTATGACTACTTTCCATTCAAGTTCGGCTCCTGCTTGTAGTTATTTGTACTGTATATGAAAATATTCTGGGTACATTCCGCTGATTCTTACGTCCTCCCCACAGAGCTGCCTCAATATAATTTTCAGCACCGTGTCCTCGCGTACAGCTAATGTTAAAATTTTACTCACGCATCATTTGTTTTTCTTAAATAGAGTTACTCCCCTTAGACCAGTCTCCAATGGATTTTATAGGATGTCTCTTTATCACACGATCCCAGGTACATTTTTAGCCGCCTCGTAGATCATGTAGACTAAATATGTGGGTAAAGTCAAACCATGCACTGTTTTTTTCAGTCGATGAAACATGACAAAACTCATCAAAATGACCTTGTGATGGAGGATCATGATGCACAGGCATGTTTGACTTTTACTTTGTAATTATTTTCAAGAACTCCTTCACACATTGTTTGCTGTGACAACACCAGTCCTAGATTACATGTTATATCCCTCTCAAAAAGTAATTATTACATTTGATGATGTGGTGTTGTCCTGAAACGAAAGTAAAGTGGGATTGTTTCTTAAGGTAGTTGGTACCAGTTATAGGGGATTTTTATCTTACGTAAATGTTATATTTTCTTTACAAAAAAATGTTTTTGACAATAAGTAGGGCCAGAAAATGTATTAATAAGTATAAACCACTGCGTTCGTTTTTTCGCTACAAAGATTTAAATTTAGTATTATAAAAGCCCATGATTGCAGCAATTACTTCCAGTGACTGGTAGAGTTACTCCCCTTAGACTAGTCCCCAATAGATTTTATATGATGTTTCTTTATTACACAAACCCGTTTACATTTTTAGCCCCCTCGTGGATAAAGTTGACTAAATATGTGGGTTAAGTCAAACCATACACTGGTTCTGCAGTGGAAGTAACCTGACAAAACTGATCAAGATGACCTTGTGATAGAGAATCGTGATGTACAGGAATGTTTGACTGTTACTTTGTAATTATTTCAAGAACTCTTGTGACAATACCGGTCACAAAAGACATGTTATTTCCGTCTCAAATATGATGTAATGTTGCCCTTAACGAAAGTAAAGTTGGATTGTTTTTTAATATGTTAATGTAGTTTTATTATTTTAAAATTGTCAGAATAGATGTTGCCGTTTTTTATGTCAATAATATCTTGAACGTTAATGTAACAAAGACAGATGCTGGCTTAAGTTTTGTAGAAGTTGTGAATGGATTGGTTGTTAAATGAGTAGTTGAAAGCGGAAATAGCATAAACAAACAAACACTGTGTATAACATGAAGTGGTGAAAGTAGTTTAGATACATTATCAATTTCACATTACAGAGTGTTTGCAAATGAGTGCGTTAATGATATGAGTTGACAAGGTCGGGTAATGAGAATCACCACATTTTAATTCTATTTTTTGCTTGCGATAGCAGACTAAAACTATGAACGAATAAAACTATGTCTTTTTGTAACCTAGAGTACGTGAACAGAGTAATGTATAGGAAAATAAATCAATGGAATATGGTGTTTTTCTCATCAGCAATTATTATGATTATACATAGTAGGGGCGGGATTGCACAGTGGTTAGCGTGCCGGATTTTGGACGGGTGTGGGAAACATGGGTGGAAACATTTCAACACCATGAGGACCGATTGCAATGCTGTGTTACACAGTGACACTCTTGGTTCTCAGGTACAGCCGACACCCGCATGTTGTACTGCATCACTTAACCACACTGGTGATGCAGGTTTTCCTCCTGCCGTAAACCCTGCCGTGGGGATACAACTGAACAAAATGTGAAAAACGGCGTTAAACCATAGCTTACTCACGATTATACAAAATTTACTGAGTTCTAGTTTGTTTGGTTCTGGAGTGAGGTATTTATTTTTTTGTGGTTTGATTGTTTCTTTATAATATATATTATATTATTTTTCTGACTGGTTTATCCTTTTAACACTTAAACTGGGGGTACGTATATTTTTTAATAACTTTATATTGCATTATTTTACATTAAAATGTAGATTATAAAAAGGAAGTGTCTTAATTTGTTATCTATCTTAGTTAAGACTCATATTCAATCTAAGTTAATAAAGTGGTTTGAGATCAAATATGTATCCTGTTTAGTCATGGGATTTGGTTTACAAATGCCAAAAAGGTTGTAAACGGTGCACTTTCTAAAGGACACAAAATTGTATGTGTTTAAGTGCAACATTTACAACAATTTTAGCATTTGTAAACTACCAACATTTGTTCAGATGAAAATAACAAGGTCAGACAAGTAACAAGGGCAGTAGTAACCGGTTAAGATAAGTAACCAGGTCAGACAAGTAACCAGGTCAGACAAGAAACCAGGTCAGACAAGTAAACAGTTCAAACAAGTAACCAGGTCAGACTAGTAACCCGGTCAGACAAGTAACCAGGTCAGACAAGTAACCAGGTCAGACGAGTAACCAGGTCAGACAAGTAACTAGGTCAGTTAATGCCTATAAATATCCTCCCTGTGTTAGGTTTTATGTGTCATTTCGTGAGCATAATATATTTGTGAACTAAAAGCTAATTTGAGAATTCAGTCAAAATAAGAAAAATCATGACTACAGACTATAAATAAACAACAACACTGCTCTACTCACACTTTGATATCGAAGAATGCAGGATGTTCATGTACATTCATGATAGATTGCATCAAATACTAATCGTTGTTTGTGCCATCAAATATCTCTGATTGCATTTTCAATTTTGCGGCCAAAACAAACTCATACAATAAAGTGGCAGGCGCTTAACTTGTGGTTTTATGTCATCTGGACATTAATACATTGAGATTGCACGAGTTATGCATTGATAACTACACTTAGAACAACAAGTTAAGCACCGTTTATATACACAAAGAACTGAGTTAAGCACCCCCTACTTCATTTGTGGATTTTTCAGTCG
>JAULCD010242354.1:0-10355 GCA_032361085.1 Calliostoma canaliculatum
TTTATTTTTTTGGGCCTAATGAAAAGTATGTATGTGTAAAGCACTAAAAAAATTCCAACAGACGAAGCATAATTGAAAGGGAATCTTATTTTTTTTAAATTCATTAATAGTTTATTATACTACAACATGTTGAATCTAATTGATTTAACCTCACATCTCTGAATATATGAAAGTTAATTTGTTATGTATTACATGTATAATGCTATTTTTAGGACAACTTACATGTCGGGCTTTCACTTGTTGAAGGGCATTCATACATTTCTGAAAAATATGTACAAATAATAAGTTTCATAAAATACGTTTAAATTTTAAAGATGAAATTAGAAATGTATTAGAAATGTTTTCAAAAAATGACAAATTAAATTATCTCCCTTTGATCACTGAATCAAACTATCTCCCTTTGATCACTGAATCAAATTACCTCCCTTTGATCACTGAATCAAAGTACCCCCTTGATCACTGAATCAAATTACCTCCCTTCCTTCATGAAGTTTTTGTGATACAAAGCCATCTCAACTTTTATCTCAGTGCTCTCATTAATCCAATTAGCCTTGTCAAAACAAGACTACATATCAACCCTGTCCCTTGTGTAAACATCAACTCATGCCTCTCACCTTTGTACACCAATTATTAGGGGTGTCACGATACGCCGATACATCGATATTTTTTCTGACGATGCAATACACGATATAGTAGTTAGTGTATCGATTCATTAATATTTTCTGTATCGATTCTAATAAGTATCTGTATCGATTCAAATCAATTTCTACATCAATCTTATAGTTACAATAAGTTGTTAGGCTATACGTTTGCCAAAAGGAAACATTTCCATTGGAAATCTCATCAAATCAATGGAAATCCGCTGAATAATTTCTATACTTTTTATCCAGAGTAACCTTGGTCTATTTGAGGCCATACTTACAGAGAAGACCTTGTCCCGGGTGACGATCATGATGACTGGCATAGCCCTGTCCACCAGAGCAAGGGGTCCATGCTTCAGCTCTCCTGCCAGTATACCCTCAGAGTGCATGTATGTCAGCTCCTTGATTTTCTGGAAGAACAAATATTGTCGAATGAAAAGGCATGTAAGTTGAACCTTTTATTGCAGGAAGAAAGCTTGCATCACCAATATATTGCATGGTGCAATTAAACCTGCATTTTTTAGCTGGTACTTACAAAGCAAGAGTGTTGCAGCATTTCACTCTGTCCTCACTGCATTTAGAAATGTTTTCTCACACAGAGAATGACACGCTGAACTGCCTTCAAGCAGTGCATTGTCACCACTGACAATTGGTGTTAGAAGTTCAATACTTTATTATTGTTAATACTAAATTATTTTTTCCTTATGTGCTAACTACTAAAAGTTCAACTTGAAACTGATTACTTTGTGCAATACCAATATGTAAAAATTAACCGTAAGAGTGCTAAGTGAAACCTTTATCGGTTTCAGTGTTTAAATTCTAACCAAGAAAGGCTGCTGAGAACCTAGCTTATTTTTATTAGAATTCAGACACTGAACTGGCAAATGTTGCACCTAGCACTTTTAGGGTTAAAATTTGCTCTTGTTCTTCCCTCTCCTCACCAGAGCTCCCTCCATGCACGTGGCGTAGTTGTAGCCCCTGCCCATGACCAGGAGAGACTTCTGTTGGTACAGTTCCTGGGCCAGGTTGTTGATCTGTTCATCCATCTCCAACACGGCTTTGATCTGGTCTGCAGGTTAGAAACATGGTTAACCCTTGTGCTGTTGAAAATTTATCTTGTTTCAATTCGTTTAAAAGAGCCTCTAAATGTGCTCAGCTAATTTTTAGTCAGTCTTAAAACTGTGACCACCTTGTGAGGGGTGTGGAATTACTATGCCCGACTGGTCTGACTCTGGAAAATTTAAACATGGACAAGTTCATGTTTTTACTCTTTTTTTCTACTCTCTGGTTATTCGCGGACAAGTAAAGAATACTTTAACTAAATAATTTGGACCAGTAGAATTTAGTTTCTAACGAGTAGATTTTGTGTCTTTACTTGTCTGTGGTAATGATATTTCCACATCCCTGCTTGTGCTGTTGAAAACCTATCCTGTGATAATTTGTTTAAAAGAGCTCCTGTACACAGGATAGGTTTTAACAATTGGTTGGAATTTGGACACTAAAATAGACAGACAACTGATGTATGAAATATATTAGGGATCAAATTGCCATGTGTAATATGATGCTTTTAGCACATGAAGAGTTGTCAAAATATCTGAGACCTTTGTCAAAGCTATAACTAAAATCCATAAGCAAGGGTGTACCTTGTATTTAAAGCGAGTTGTAACCAATCAGCAAAGGTGTACCTTGTATATACAGTATAGTTTTAGCCAATCAGCAAGGGTGTACCTTGTATTTACAGTATAGTTTTAAACAATAAGGAGTGTACCTGGCAATTTCTGCAGCCCCTCAATGATCTCCTGCCTGCGTGGCTGCATGGAGATGCGGTCCTCGCACATCGTCAGAGCAAACATTACGAGCGAGATGAACTGACTTGTGTACGCCTAAACAGACAATCAATAATACCCCATAAATACTATGATTGAAGAGCAATCTTATGAGTGTAGAATTTGGGGGATGATGTTAAAACAGCACATTTTGAATGGCTTGAACATTTTTATTCAATCAACCAACAAAATAACTTATTGGAATCAAAATCTTGAACAAAATAATTTCAGAATGAAGTTGGTTAAATATGTTGCATGTTATGACTATGTTTATTTTACATTGTCAAGGTAATTAAGGTTTAAATCCTTTCAAATCCTTTTAAAAAACATATCTTTACACATTGAATTGCAATGAGATGATAGGGTTTGGTTTACAAATGTTCAAAATTGTTGTAAAATGTGCACTTTCCAAATAAAAACTTGTTTTTCTTTGGAATGTGCACAATTTACAACAGTTTGATATTTGTAAATCAAACCCATTGGTCGAGTGACATAGTTTATGACATTGTAAATTTAAAACAGCTTTGTGAAATGAAGCACCGCACTATCGCAACACTCCCACTCACTCACCTTGGTACTGGCCACACCAATCTCTGGTCCAGCATTGATGTGGACTCCGCAGTGAGACTCGCGGCAGATACTACTGCCCACAACGTTGGTGATGCCGATGATGAGCGCGCCTCGCTGCTTGCAGTACCGCAGCGCCATCAGGGAATCGGCCGTCTCCCCGGACTGACTGATGAAGAAGCAGACGTCGTCGCGGAACACCGGCGTGTTCCGGTCCAGGAAGTCACTAGCCAGCTCCACCATCACGGGCAGCTCGGTCAACTCCTCCATCAGCTGTCTTGTCTGAAAGGAGTGAATCAGTTAGTGAGTTATGGTTTTAACGCCATTTTCAATTTTTTTTTAGTTATATAGCGGCGGCATGGTTTATGGCAGGAGGAAAGCCTGCATCACCAATGTGGTTATGTGATGCAGTGAAACCTTCGAGCTACGGCTGGTACCTGCGAACCAAGAGTGTTACTGTGTTACAGCATTGCAATCTGTCCTTACTGTGTTGAAATGTTTCCAACATAGAGAATGACGCCGAGCCCCCTGGGTGGGATTCGAAATCTGAACCTCTTGGTCCAAAGTCCGACATGCTAACCACTGCCCTATCCCGGCCCCTGTCTGGAAGAAAGATAAGCCAACAGTGTTCCCATTATCTGGTATATGTCAGATTTTCAACAGTAAAATATTATCAGGACTGGTGTGTTTTATGTGTGTCAGTAACTTTGTCTGGTAGAATACCATTGGCAATAATCAAGTCGAATCATGGGTTCTATTATTTTATCCTTCTGTTCAAACTTTGACAACCTTGGAGTGTAAATATATACATGTAGTTAGTTAGCCAAGAAACATAGCTTGATTCATTGTACTACGTACTACGAAACAGTACAATGAACAAAGGCTTGTTTCTTAGCTATGACTTTATATCAGCAGTGTTCTAGCAGATTAAAGATTTAAGCTGTAATCTACTATGGTGACCGGCAGAAAATGAGAAGGATCGTATTTTTTAGACAGGCGGTCCCTGTGATCGACTTTTTAAAAAGCCAACGGAAACACTGGGCAATGTCTTGACAGCATGTTCAGTAAATATTAACCCTTGAAGTGCTTAGCGCAATTATTTTTTTCTTTTCACAGTGTTGCATCTAGGATTTGCTCAGATTGGGCCAAGTGGCCCACCACTTTTTGAAAAATGGGCCACTAGTCTCAAAGTGGTGGGCCACTTCAGTAATTGCAAACTTGTTGTTCTTATTTCTTTTCCTTTAATGCTTATTGATTATCAGATAACATTAACACATTTACTAAGCATATTGCAACCATTGTAACTCACCTAAACATTCTCTAGCAATGACGTCAATGTTCAACATGTTTACCAAAGTTATTTTGTGACACTGGCATGAAAGATTCGTCTGTCCTTGGCAGATTTCCATTTCTGAAAAGCTCTGGCAAAGTTAAACTGATCTATGGATGAACCTTCCAGCTTGATCAACATAAGCTTGTTGAGTGTGTCACTTGTAAGTCTATTTCTGGTTGGTGAATGGATGTCATTTTGGCAGCTAAAACCACGTTCGCAATCAGCCGTCTGTAAGGGCATGATGAGTGCTAGTCTGGCTAGTGTCAAAAGGTTTGGAAACATAGACTTGTGATGGAGATGTATTAACTTCCAAAGTGTCTTGAAATTGTCCCTTGGATACATTTCATTCATGACAACTTGTTTGACAAGATCCCATTCCCCAAGAGTGGCCTGCTTGTCAATCTGGGCCTTACTAAGATACCCACTGGAACCTGTGAGGTCTGAACCATAGTGATTGATGAGTGTTTCTATTTCCTTTCTTCCATACAAGTCAAGCTGGTCCTTAGACAGGAATGATATACTTCTAATGCCCATAACACTGAAGGCAGTTGCAACAGATGTGCTGTTACTTGGAAATCTCTTGTTGACTCTGTCCTGAAGCCCAGTAAGAAACTTGTGTCTGATACTTTCTGCATCTTTGACATCATAGTTTGAAAGCTTTTCACCCCAGTAGGTCACAGTGACAACCTTTGTCTCCTTATTACTATTTACTCTGAGTTTGTCCTTCAGCAACAGCTGATAGTAGCTTTTACCACTGATTGCTGTCTTCACACTTGCCAAACAGCCATCAACTGCAGGTTGGACACAGGAGATGTCTAAATCCACCTTCTGAAAGACAAGGCTAAGTTCTGTGAACTTTGGGATAACATCCATCATCACATGCAGAATGAATACAAACTTGAAGTCTGTGAGATTTTTTAGTAGTTCCTTCTCTGCTGAAGTGGGCTTCTCTTTCTGTTTGAAGTACTTGACCAAAGATCTCCAAGTCCTATACACTGTGTTGAGAGCATTGTACATTGCAAACCACCTGATTTCATGAACTTCTTTGACCTTGATCTGGGGGTCATCAAGTAATTCCTGCACTTGATTCAACTCTGCATGCTGATTTCTTAAAATAATAAAATAAGTCCACCAGAGTTTTCTGAAATGTCTTTCCAACATAAGCCACATCATCAGCTGCCTTAGATGTGCATAAGTTGAGGCGATGAGCCAAACAATGAATGTTTATGCAATGTGGACTTTCCTTTCTTATAAGAGTAGCTACTCCTCCCTTGCTGCCAGTCATGACAGATGCACCGTCCGATCCAAAGGCAAATATCTCACTAACTTTCAGTCCCCGTGAATTCAGGAATTCTTTCAAATGATCATAAATGATCTCAGCAGTTGCACGTACACTCTTCATTCCAACATTTCCAAGAAAGTGGGTTTCCTGTTCAAGATCATCCGACACAATTCTTCCATACACAACAAGCTTTTTTGTTACGTTAATATCTGTACTCTCATCTATCAACACAGATGTGAAAACACTCTCTTTCAATTTTGAGTTAATGTTCTCTTCAATTAGTTCAGCAAATGTATCCTGAAATTCATCAGCAGTTTCTCTCGATGCATATGTTGCATTCTTTCCTGCAGCTAATGACTGAATACTGTCACATCCCTGAAGTTTCATGAGTGATACCAAAGAGGGATATTTCATTGTAGCCACACCTTCCTTGCATAACCAATAAACACAACGCATGGCAGAAATAATGCTTGCACTTTTTTGTGAAATGGCAGTATCTGTTGCTACAGAAAGGTCTTTCTTTAATAACTGATTTTTCAGAGCATTCTGATGATCCAGTAGTTTGACATGTCTTGCTAACGTAGACGACCGATAGTTTCTACAGGACATTGAAGTCATCGTATTTTTGAAATTGCCTTCAATACAAAGTTCACACGTCATAACGCCAGTTTCCTCATTATATGCCAACCAGTCGTATTGTTTGAGCCATTCCCTTCTAAACTTGTGTACAAACTTTCTTTTACTGCTCGATGTGTTACCCTCACTGTCACTATCACTATCAGAATTATCGGCAGTATCGGCCATGTTTTCCGCCATGTGCTCCGAAGCAGGAGGAACAAGTTCATTTACTGTGACCGATGTTGACTGATCAGACGGTGTTTTCGTAAAAAAGTCAGTAATTCTACGCTTTTTTGCCCCCGACATATTCGACTTTTCGCGGTACACAACTGCACATGCACTCGCAAAACTTACAAAAAATCCGATCCCCAGCAATGTCAAAACGATTGCCCTCATCTGCTCATAACGATTCCACCTAGCGGGATACATTAACCAATCAAATTACTCGTAATTATGCTTCGTTTGATTCCGTTGCAGATCCGATCAATTCCGAAAGCAAATAGAAGCGTCACCTAGCGAATTCCAAGAAATGTGCTATTTTTAGCTTTGGTTTTTCCTCTTAGTTTCAGTTATGAACAGCTGATTCTCGAAAGTATATACGACAAGTTTAACAGACTGATACGCACGGTAATGTCAAAAATGCGCCACCAGTGTATTTTTTGCGTAGCAAGTGGCGCATGATTATTTTTATTTTGCGCCAAGGTCATAAATAATGCGTCATTTACGCAGTTACGCACGCTAGATGCAACACTGTGTATGGTCTACTGCGTCTTGAACGAATTACCCATCGAAGAAAACAACGCCATTAAATAATGGACGTCTTCGGAGAAATCCGGCCGAAGCGAGAGAGTGGTAGCGGTAGTGGTAGATCGTCAATAGTCTCATCAGTAGGAACCGTAACCAAAAGCACATCACCAGGATCTTTCACAGTGTCAGCTTTGCGTTTTTTATAGCGTTTATCAGAAACGCGTCTAGCCAGTGCTTTTTAATAAAGACCAAAGTCAGCGTCTGACAATTGTGCACAATCAGTGCAACGATGATTTAATGAACAATCATTAAAACCAAGTATGAGCAAACAGTCTGGGCAGCGAGAGTGGGGATTTACCATTGACAAAGTATGCCCACAGTCGCAACACGTTTTCTTGGTCGCCATGTTGTTTGTTAATCAAGTGCGCCCACACAAACACAAACACGTGCGGGCGCTATCATCGACAAAACACCGAAAAACTTCACAAAAAGAAGGATATTACTTGGCAAAGTGGACAATAAGACCCGTAAGTTATTTAAGAAAAACTTTAATAATTTAAAGAAGCTAAATTCTTAGAATTTAGCGGAGCGGAGCGAAGCAATTCTGGTGCGTGTCGCACAGCGAATCAATTAACAGTGGCGTATACATCCAAGGACAGACAAGTCAGAAGTCACAGGGGACGCAAGTATATTTTTATTTCCATTCAAATAGATTTGTAGGTTATCGCGAGGCGATAAGCTAGAGCATTTAGTTTGTATTGTAATTGACTAAAACATGTATTTTTAGGATAAAATTAGCATTTATACTTGGCCCGATTCTTAAATATTGCCATTTCCTTTTACCTGAATAGTATACTACTTTTGGTCGGCCATCTTCATGCTCACTTCTCATGAGATACAAAACAGCAGTACCCACTGTGTTAATATATGTGACTCGAAGGTAGGATGGGTGGGATGATTTCTGTATGAATCAGGCTGTATATAAATGATAATTTTATCCTAAAAATTCATATTTATCCAGCCTGAATCATACAGATTGCCTTTACACAACAGACTGCCGTGGCAGCACATATGACTTGTACCAATCCCAACCAGGCTCCCGTTTCATAAAGACGTCGACTTTACGACGACGTAAACCATGTCACTGGGTTATTGGATTTGGTCTACAAATGCAAAAGAATTATTGTAAACTGTGCACTTTCCTAAGAAAAACTTGTTTTTCTTTGGAAAGTGCACAGTTTACAATTATTTTTGGCATTTGTAGACCAAATCCATTAACCCTTTAAGTGCGGCTTTGTTTTGAGTCTGCGCCCGCTCATGGCGGGACCCGAACGGTAAACTTTTCAATTAAGTTTCAGCACCAGCCCCCAGCACGACCCGGATGGCCTCGCGGTGCAATATGGCCCGTTTGGACTTGGAATATTTCTTTAAAAATTTATTTTATCTACGTTGGACTTTGAATAATTTTTCGATTTTTTAAAAGAAATTTGTCTTACTGAACAAGTCCCCGTCATGAAAAATGCCTCAGTAAGATAATATAGGAAAAAGGACTTGTTTGCAATACATATTTTTAACTGCAATTTAATTTTTTGTTATTCTTTGATATATTTGAAGAATTAGTTTGTTTCTTACGTTTTTTTATACTTTTTGTGTATATAAAGAAAATTAGAAGTTTTATGTTGGTAATAAAGTTTCTGAATAAGATATGTCGCCAGAGAACATCACGTTTCACGACCATATGTCACGGGTATTTTCCTGGAATTCCCCTTGTGTACTTCGTAACTGTGTCGTCGGTTAAAATGTGTACAAATGGCTGCCGACTATCTTGGAAAATTCGTTAAAAATTCAAGATAAATTGGTGTTTTACTCGTCTTTTATAGGTAAGAAATTTTAAGTAATTGCTGTTGATAAATGTATAAAAACGAATATTAAATTACATTTACGATATTGTTTGGAAACATGTTTGCGAGTTTGTTTATGTAGAAAATCATGAGTCGGTCAGATTGCGCTGTGTTGAAAGTGTTAAAAATCAATGAAAATTGCCTGGAATTTCACCAATAGGCCATCACTGGGAAGTTCAGCAAATTTTCTATTGATTGCCCGTCTCGGATGATTGATAATTATCCCGGCATTAACCATATTGCGCTGTTGAAAATACCGTACTTTTGCGAAGTTCGCTCATGTGCCCGAGCTGGGAATAGCAAGTTGGGAACCTGAATTGTATTCCCGGACAAAACAATGCCGCCATCAGCGTTCGTTAAGCACAACCGGATTATTCCGTGTGCCGCACGCTAAGGGTTAAGAAACACAGTATGTCTAACTCTATTTAACTATAACATGCACAGCATTTTTATCACTAATGTCTTTTAACCCTTAGAGTTTCAAATTGAACCAATCTTATAATAATGATAATTATATGATAATTTGTTTGAAAGCACTCCTGCCTAAATTAATGATAACACAATAAGTACTATATAGAAGAGACCAGTAGTTAATTGTATAAAAGTACACAAAAATAAACTCTAAATCACCTACTTCCTAATCATATCAATCAATCGGACTGTGTCAACAACCTTAGATGCGAAATTAGTGATTACAAACTGAGAAAGTACACGCAAACTATTCCTCAACCCTGACCTAGCTATCACAAACTCCTATGGGCGTGACAATGACCTTACCATAGATGTGATTACAAGCGAGCAAAGTTGGAAAAAGATAAAAGACAAAAATGTTTCGACGGTTTAAGCTTAAAGCATTTATTGCGGTTTAAGCTTATTGCAGTTTGTAAAATCTTAGCCGGGTTATAAATGTAATTACTTACTGGCCATAAAGTAAAAAAGAGGCTTTACCAAGCTGAACTGAACTTACACTCAGCGACATTAGCGGTACATCATATTCAGCAGAATATGCACCTTGGTGTGATTTAACTTTGTAAAACTCTGTAAAACCGTGACTTATTGTTTTTTAAAGAGTGTTTCAACGTAAGTAGGCTGACTTAAAAAAACAACAACAAAAAACATTAGTTAAATTTGTAGATCATACTAAAATTCAGACATGCTTTCTGGTGCTCTCATGAACTCTCATCTCATCAATTTATTGTGATACATTAATGCTAAATTTGTACCAGTAAGACAGTTTTTTTAAGGAAAATTCTTTTTATTAAAATATGTTTTTGGTTTTGATTGTCTGGTATTTGAAAAATGGCAAATTGAAAATTAATCATTGTTTTCCGCTGTCGCCAAATTTACAGTCGGCGGATCCATGTAGAAAGAGAATGAAAAATTGTGGCCTAATGTCCAAGCTGTAAATGCAGTGAGAACGGAGCAATATGTTGCAACACA
>JAULCD010242465.1:0-10355 GCA_032361085.1 Calliostoma canaliculatum
GAGCTCTTTTACACAAATTATTACAGGCAAGGTTTTCAACAGCACAAGGTGGTAACAGTTTTGAATTATACTTGCCCGAGTTCAGCACTGTGAGGGTTAAATCACTATGGACTGTCACATGACTTCAGAAGCATGTTTTGTTTTACAATTCCTAAACTTCTTTGCACTGTCCATTAAAACATAGACTACACTGGTTTAGAATTATGTCAGAATTTTTAATGACTTTTAACAATTCAACACAAAGAAATTCATGAATTTAGTTTCAAAATGTGCATTGAGGATTTTGCAGTGAAAATTGTTTGCCAAGGGTGAGTTATTGTTTAGCATCCCTTGAGCACAACTGCAGCAATTGCCAAGGGAGACAACTCAGTGTTAGGTTTGAAGTAAGAGTCATCCCATTGCTTGTGTTGTTTTTGCATTGTTAATGATTGCATGATGCAGTCGCACCCAGGCACCAAAAAACAGTAAGCAGTTGCATGATCTTCTCAACTTCATGTTAATACCGTCATGGTTTCTCTGTTCAGGTTAAAATCATTGGTTTTAAAGTCCAAAAAGGTATTTAATATTTTGAAGAATAGGATTTTGAAAATAAATTATTTTTTTTATCACAGCTAATTGTTTCATTTACTTTTTGCAGTCGAGATTTTTATATTTTAAACAAAATACCCATTATGAGTTTGAAGTGAAAATCATTTGTAAAATTGGGCATCCAAACATGTATGATGTGGTTCTTGTTCGAGTGGTTGTAGTAAAACATGTACGATGTATTCCTTGTACGATGTTGTCCATGTACGATCTGTATGTCCTTGTGTAGGATCCAGGAGTGTGTACATGTGTCTATATGCTTGTGTAGGATCCAGGAGTCGGAGCTGAAGACCCAGAAGGAGCAGCTGGGGATGTACCAGGACATGCTGGAGGCCAAGGACCAAGTCATCATCAAACTGACCAATCAGATCTTTGAGCTCGAGAAAAGCAAGGGAGACAACTCTACACATACGCCATTGCTGCCTCAAACTCCAACCGTTATTGTGTCTAACACCAAAGAACTGGAATCACTCAAGGTGTGTAAGTTAGTGCTTTTTGACGCAGGAGGTCTATCTTATAATTGCATAAACTACTTTAAGTATACTTTATGTAGTAACTGGAAAGTATTTGAGTCCTGTGCTAGAATTTGAACCCAAGTCAAGAAAAATATAAAAATCTTGTGATGGGATTTGAACTCGACCTTTGCTCTGAAGGTGAGCACCTTAAACAAAGAGGTCAATCAGTAGGCAGACAAGATAAAGGTGTCATCTGTGGGATGAATATTACCCTCTACATTTTATTTGAAATTTGTTTTTTAAAAAGCTATTTTCTTAATTAGGAAAAGAGAGCTAAGGATGTTTTCACTTAAAAGACCCCACATTTTTGTTAAACAATAGTTTATTGTGGTAAGTAATTGCACGTTTTCGTGTTTCAGGACACTTGCCAAGCATATCAATTGCAGAACAAATTTCTAAGCAAAGAAATCCTTGAGTTGAATCAGCTTCGACAGAACGACGAGGCCAGAGAAAAGATGCTGCTGATGTAAGATTGTCTCCCTTGTCTTAACCCTTACAGTGATGGTGTAAGATTGTCTCCCTTGTCTTCAACCCTTACAGTGCTGGTGTAGGATTGTCTCCCTTGTCTTAACCCTTACAGTGCTGATGTACGATTGTCTTTCTTGTCTTAACCCTTACAGTGCTGGTGTAGGATTGTCTCCCTTGTCTTAACCCTTACAGTGCTGGTGTATGTGCTGGTGTAGGATTGTCTTCATTGTCTTAACCCTTACAGTGCTGGTGTAGGATTGTCTCCCTTGTCTTAACCCTTACAGTGCTGGTTTAAGATTGTCTCTCTTGTGTTAACCCTCACAGTGCTGGTGTAGGATTGTCTCTCTTGTCTTAACCCTTACAGTGCTGGTGTAAGATTGTCTCCCTTGTCTTAACCCTTACAGTGCTGGTGTAGGATTGTCTCCCTTGTCTTAACCCTTACAGTGCTGGTGTAGGATTGTCTCCCTTGTCTTAACCCTTACAATGCTGATGTAGGATTGTCTCCCTTGTCTTAACCCTTACAGTGCTGAATTGATTTCACTTGTGCTGTTAAAAACCTATTATGTTTTACTTTGTTTAAAAGAGCTTCTAACATAAAATATACTTTGGTTGGTTTTGAATACTAAAATAGCCACAAATTGTGCTTAGTAGTTTAAGGGTTAAACTTGATTTGATCAACCCTGGTTGACCCTGCACAGTGTGGGTCAATTACACATTACACAGTTGTACAATGTGTGTGAAGTTTGTTTTTACAAGATCAAATAAATGTGTTGTCTTTTATGAAGTGAATGATGAATAATAAGTACACGTTAATAGACTAGTGTGAGGTGTGGCTCTGTGTTCCTGGTTGGGCTGTAACTGCAGTATAACAGCATCCTGGATAATCCAGGCTGTGATCTTTCCATTACCATGTATACTCTGGACACATTCACTGTGTTTTTGTTGATAGAAAGTTGCATCATCGTCGCTGTCATCCAATCAAATGCTTATCACAGTAGACATTGTGCCTAATCAGAATCATTCTTTCAAACGGGTTTGACCTCAATACACATTTAACGTGCCCTTAACAGATATTTGAAACAAAGATGTGTCATTTGATTGGACAACAAATTTTAATGCGGCATAACTCATAATCGACAAATACATGACGAACATGTCCATAATTTAGTGGAAATATCATAGCCTGAACTATCCAGGATGCTAGTGTAGAAGATGTGTGTAATGTGAATGCTAACCTTCTAGTGCCTAACAGGCAGCTTGTATTGTATACTTCCCAGGGAGTTGGGACTAACCATGCAATTAATATTCACCCAGCAGTATAACTGGGTACCTGGTTTGGAAGATGTGTGTAATGTGAATGCTAACCTTCTAGTGCCAAACAGGCAGCTTGGGTTGTATACTCCCTCGGGAAATGAAATTTACAAATTGAGTAAATATTTAATGTGATGACGAGTGTAATACTATAGTTTGTGTGCTTTGAGCATGGTTTTGCATGGAAATTGTGTTACAAATGGACTATTATTATTAAAGTGTTCTATTTTTCAGTAAACATGCAAATCTAGAAGCCGAGTACTACAAGACAAGAAGTCGATATCTCATACTGCTGAATGAAAATAAGGCACCGGTGATGGGTGAGTTGTTGTTATCCCCTGTAAAGGGGGTATTAAAATGTTCGTGTCTGCACATTTTTATTTTCCGGAGCAGAACTAGAAAACTGTTCAATATTTTTCAATGAAACTTTGCAGGTAGATAAATCAGGTGCTGAAGTGGTGCCTTGTGCCATTTTGAAAATTTTGTACAAACTAATGCACATAAATTACAATGGCAGTACAAAATAGAATGGTAATACAATATCAAATGGCAGTACAAAGTCATATGACTGGTAATATTTATCTAAATACAGAGATCTAAGCAAAAGTTAGTGATCATAAAATATATTCACCCAGTAGCTACTGTAGTCAAATGTTGTCAAGTTTTAAAGAAAGTCAGTCACAGGCAAGAATGTTCAAATAAAAGCTTGTCTTGAAGTGTCCCTAAATATGCAAAACGCTCCTATTTATACTCTCTTTTATTTCAAGAATGTTCTCTTTGTTTCTAGATCATTATAGATTATCATGAGCATGCTAGGTGGAAATTCCCTAATCTATTTTTAGCACTTCCTGCCTTGAGTGCAGCAAATGTTTATAAACACGTCAATCATATGTCAATTACTGTGTAATGAACTTTAACTGAACTTAATCATATAAAAGTGCAAAACACTGTATCACTATTATTAATAAACAACAAAAAATATCCTAGCCAATAACAGTATATACATATGTATACAAACACACATATGCATACACATTCATACACATGCATACACACATCCACACACATGCATACACATTCACACACATGCATACACACATTCTCACACATGTATACACACATGCATACACATGTACACACACATGCATACACACATTTACACATGCATACACATGCACACACATTAACACACATGTATACACACATTCACACACACATATACACACATACATACACATGTACACACATGCATACACACATGTATATACACATGTATACACACATGCATACACATTCACGCACGTGTACACACACATGTATACACACATGTACAAACACATGCACACACATATACACATGTACACACACATGTACACATGTACACACACATGTACACACATACACACCCATGTACACACATGTGTACACACATCTACACACATACACACACATGTACACACACATACACACACACATGTACACACACACAATATACACACATGTACAAACACATGTACACACATGTACACATGTACCACCTTCTTACACAAATGTTATACACATGAGTACACACATACATACACAGGCATATACACATGTATATACACATACGCACACACACACACACACACACACACACACACATATATATATATATATATACACACTGAGGAGCCACATGAAGGAGTAGGTCACTAAAAAGTGGTGACAGGTTGCACATTCAATGATATTGACACATAAGTTGACTGACAAGAGAATCTTGATAACCCTATGACATTTACCTACAATAGACAAGCTGTACCGAGTCAATAATAGCAGGAGCTCAATAAACACATGTGTGGAGTAACTCCAGGCAGGCAGCAGTTTGTGAGTGCGCTGCTCTCGAATCCTCGGAATACTTTTATACTTTTGGAATACTTCTGGACTCTCTTGAATATTAAATTGTTCTATCAGATGTTCATTGCTGGTAGATTGACTCACTGTAGTGGAACAAGGTCAAGGTTGAGGAGGCCAACACACCAGCAATGTAACTCTGCCTACTTAGTGATGAGATGTTTAGTAACTCTGCCTACCTAGATATCACCTACTTAGTGATGGGATTATTTCATGAAATGAACATGACATGAACTGGAAGTGTTATCAAGGTGATTTGCTGCCAACCCTGTGTTTCCTTGTGTTTGAACACAGAGCTACTTTACAGTAGCAGACTTGATTGTGTGGAAGAAACAGGAACTAGGCTAAATGCATCGTAAATTAATGGTTAGGTTTTTATGTTTTGACCAAAATGCTGTCCATTTTCCTCGGTCTCGTGTACGTGCTCGAGCTCAGCGCCGCAACACATGGTCGTCCGGCTCTCGTCCAACACTAACAACCACAAGAGATATTTTCAGGAATGAATCCTGTGAGTTTGTATGTTTGGATCTATTCATTTTGATAGTGGAGTCACTAGGACTTTACACTGTGAACATCTTTGAGCTGAAAACCTCACTGTTAAATATGCAGGAGACACTGTCACTCACTCACTCACTCACTCACTCACTCACTCACTCACTCACTCACTCACTCACTCACTCACTCTTACAGATGCAGGTGACACTGTAACTCACTCACTCACTCAATTACTCAATTACGCACTCACTCACTGTTACAGATGCAGGAGACACTGTCACTTACTCATTCACTCACTCATCCACTCACTCACTCACTCACTCATGAACCCACTCACTCACTCACTTACCCACTCACTGTTACAGATGTAGGAGACACGGTCACTCACTCACTCACTCACTCACGTACTCACTCACTTAAAGATGCAGGATACACTGTCACTCACTCACTCACTGTTACAGATGCAGAATACACTGTCACTCACTCACCAACTCACTCACTCACTCACCAACTCACTCACTCACTCACTCACCAACTCACTCACTCACTCACTCACCAACTCACTCACTCACTGTTAAAGATGCAGGATACACTGTCACTCACTCACTCACTCACTCACTGTTAAAGATGCAGGATACACTGTCACTCACTCACTCACTAACTCACTCACTCACTGTTACAGATGCAGGAGACACGGTCAAGTCACAGGACGTGGTCTCCCAGTTGCTGCAGGAAGCTATGGACTCGCCCGATGAACCGGACAACAAACATGTCTTCATGCATTCTGGGTAATATGGGTTGATACATGACGTTTCACTCATTAAACTCTTATACAACTGTTATTTACGTATAAAACAGTATTGTAAACCTACTGGGATTATCCTTATTGGCTAAAATAACAATGTGCTTCTTTTATGAAACATTATTTTCACTTTGCCAAATAACAGGAAGTTGCTGAAAAAAATAAAGATGTAGTTTCATGCCTTTATTTCTTCTAACATCACTATGAGGATAAGACTTGTGAATTAATTCTCCTTGTTGATTGTGTGGAAATCCAGGCGCATTCACCAAGGGTATAACCACTGTGTTTAACCCTTACAGTGCTGAATAGGCTTAAGTAGATTTTTAAATTGTGACGACCTTTGGGCCTAGCACTTTAAGGGTTAAAAGCTATAGGTAGAGACGCGACACCTACTTGGTCTGTTGCTTGAGTTGTGAGCGTTCCTCGCTTTACGGGTTCAAGTCTTATATTTTATGTTGCAGTCACCAGGAGTACGACCGCTACGGGTTCCTGAAGAGGGTACATGAGGACGATGAGGACGTCCTGTTGGCCAGAGCTGACCAACTTCAGAAACAGTCGACCGAACTGGCCAACCGACTGAAGGTACGTCCCCATGTTTATGGAAACTGGTTTGAGTTGTTTGAGCGGCAGTTACAGGTGTACAAGAGAGATGAACGTAAACACATCTTAGCTCTACAGCAGTTTTGTGGGGAGATTCTAAAAACCAAGACATGCTTTGTTGTATTTCATTCTTGGTTGTAGTGATGCAGTGATGCAGTGACTCGATGAATGGCTTGTGTTGTCAGGTGGCAGATGAGACCAAGTCTCACCATGTCAAGTGGGAGAACTTCATGGTGAACCAGTCAGGTCGACCTCTGGTCAGGTCATTGGACCTCAAGACCCTCATCAGGGCCGGGATCCCGCACGAGTTCCGGGAACAGGTCTGGAAGGGGTAAGGACTGGTTTACTTACATGGGCTTCTTATAGTTATATTAATATACAGGATACTATAGATGGAAATGATGATCAGTGAGTGGGTGGGTGAGTGATGGGTTTGTGAGTAAGTTGGTAGTTCAGTAGTTTTAGTGAGGGATGGATAATGGGTTGAGAGAGGTGAGGTTGTAAGTGAGTGAGTGTGTGGGTGTTGTTGGGTTTGTGAGTGAGTGAGTAAGTAAGTGAGTGAATGGGTGGGTAGGTGGGTGGTTGGATGGGTGTTCTTGGTCTTGTGAGTGAGTGGGTGTTGTTGGGCTTGTGAAATGTCGGGGGTGGGGGTGTTGGGCTAATGAGTGAGTGAGTGTTGAGCTTTTGAGTGAGTAAATGGGTGAGTGAGTGAGTGGGTGAGTGTTGGTTTGTTAGTGAGTGTGTGGGTGAGGTGAGTAATAGGGGGAGTGAGTGGGTGGGTGGGGGTTTGAGGTTGTGAGTAATGGGGTGAGTGTGGGTGAGGTTGTAGGAATGGGGTGAGTGGGTGTGTTGTTGGTTGTGTGGGTGGTTGGATGGGTGTCGTTGGTTTTGTGAGTGAGTGGGTGTTGTTGGGCTTGTAAGTGAGTGAATGGCGGGGTGGGGGGGTATTGGGCTTATTAGTGAGTGAGTGAGTGTTGGGCTTGTGAGTGAATGGGTGGGTGAGCGAGTAAGTTGGTGGGTGTTGTTGGGCTTGTCAGTGAGTGAGTGAGTAATGGGGTGAGTGGGTGTGGGTGTGTGGGTTGATGTGTGGGTGGGTGAGGTTGTAAGTAAAGGGGTGAGTTAGTGAGTTGGTGGGTGGGTGATTGTTTGGGTGAATGGGTGTGTGTGAATGAATGTGTGTGTGTGTGGGTGGGTGTTTGTGTGGGTGAGGTTGTGAGTAATGGGGTGTGTGGGTGTATGGGTGAGGTTGTGAGTAATTGGGTGAATGTGTGTGTGGGTGTGTTGGTGGGTGGGTGAGGTGGTGAGTAATAGGGTAAGCGTGTAGGTCTGTTGGTGGGTGGGTGAGGTTGTAAGTAATGGGGTGAGTGAGTGGGTGGGTGGTTGTTGAGAGTGAGTGACTGGGTGGGTGAGTGAGTGGTTGGCTGGGTGGGTGGGTGTTGTTGGGATTGTGAGTGAATAATTTCGACGTTGACATTTTACAAACTTTCCCCCCAAAATTGGCTTTTTATTTTCAATTGCGTATATTTGACTTTAAGCAGGATTCTAGTAAATTAGGTTTATTAATTACACTACCATTATGATTTGTTTTTAAAAAGTGTTTTAACAACTTACTTACAGCCGTATATTAACCCTTACCGTGCGGCATAGTTTTAGAGAACTTACCGTGCGGCATTATTTTAGAGAAGTTGTTCTAAGTGGCGTGTCCTGATATTTTTTACTAGTTTCCTCTCTCCCAATTAGTACCTCAGTTAACATCCTGCCTGTCTGTCCATGCGGCTCACGGAAATATCCGGGTCAGGCCATGAGCCGCATGATGAGGGTTAACCATGTATTGACATTAGGATGGTTGTTTTTAAAACATGTTCTTGACAACTTATTTCCAGCTGTATCAGCTTGCATATCGACGAGTCAAGGAGTAAACTGGGACCTGGCTACTACAAGGACCTCGTCACGCGAGCCAAAGATACAAAATCAAATCCTGCTGCAAAACAGGTACCTGTACTATCAACAATAAAACACCGCAAAGTTATGTTTATCATTCGAAGTACTGAATTTATTTAATCAGAATTTAAATCTGTGACTACATTGTGCTGTTGCAAACCTTTCCTATGGAGCTCTTTTAAACAAATTATCACAGGATACATTTTAAACAGCCCATTTATATGGGAACTTGGACATTGAAACGAACAAATGTTGAGCCTGGCACCTTGGAGTAACCTTCAAAGTGCTAAGCGTAGCATTGTTTTTGTTACAGTGTCCAGATTCAAACATAACTAAGCTGTTGTACACCTGGCCTTCGTTTCACAAAGACGTCACAACTTTACGACAACATAAACCATGTCACTGGGTTAATGGATTTGGTTTACAAATGCCCAAAATTGTTTTAAATTGTGCACTTTAAAAAAAAGAAAGAAGTTTTTTTGGGGAAAGTGCACAGTTTACAATGATTTTGGGCATTTGTAAGTCAAATCCACCAGCTCTGTGATTAAATTTATGACGTCATAAAATTATGAGGTCTTTGTGAAACGGGGCCCTGTCCTGACTTGAAGCAAGGTGGACCTGATGAAGCAGCTCTCAAGTGTATTATGCTTATTTTAACCCTTAACCCTTAATAAGAAAAAAAAAAATAATAGAAGAAATTCTGGAACGCTTACTTGGAACGCGAAAACAGCAGTTGAGCTAAATGTAAACAAACAAAGCCCTGGTCGCAGTTACCTCCCTTCCCTTCCTTGTGGCCAACAGGATGGAATCAACCAAGGAATCAAATCAATTGGGTAGGCGGGTGGGAAACTTAAACTGTAAAAGTAAACTTATTAAAACAGTGTTTAAATGTACATTTTTTATACTGTTTTAATAAGCTTACTTTAAGTCAAACACTATCAACCTGCTGCCTCCGCCTGATAATAACCATATGTTGAACTTAAAGTAAGCATAAAACATACTGTTATCGTGTTTATTGTTTGTGATGTGTTTTTTGTGTTTATTGTTTATTGTTTATGTGCTTATTGTGTGACAGATTGAGCTTGACCTCCTGAGGACGCTACCCAGCAACCATCACTTCGAGACTCTGGAGTGTGAGGGCGTCAAGAAGCTGCGACACGTCCTGCTGGCGTACAGCGCCAAAAACCCACTCATTGGATATTGCCAGGTGGGGTAACTCAATCACTGTAACACTAATTCTTAGATCAACATCAAACAGCCAAATAATAATTCACATCACTAAGTCCTATCGCTAAATCTTAGCAATAGAATAGCAGTAGAATTAAGCAATGTACTTACATGTTATGTAAGGTCAGTATGTTATGTAAAGTCAGTATCATACAGTCCAAAATGAGTTACAAACGATGAACATTAGAAACTTTTTACTCTACTCATTATGCAAATAGCTGAATCAGCACTAAACAAACTGTATTAACCCTTACCGTGCGGCATAGTTTTGGAGAAGTTTTCTTGCGTGGCGTATTACAGAATTTTTTTAAGATTTCGATTATCCCAATTAATGCCTCACTCAACATGATATTTCCGTGAGCCGCTACTAGTAGCCTGACCCGAATATTTCTGTGAGCCGCACGGTAAGGGTTAAGTTACATCTCTGTCTTGTACAGATGTGTGATTGAAATAAATTCTCCATCTGTATGAGATTTTCTCGTTAGTCTTCTCATCATCTTAACCCTTACCGTGCGGCT
>JAULCD010242576.1:0-10355 GCA_032361085.1 Calliostoma canaliculatum
AGTAATTCATGACATGTGTTAAATAAGGTCGTGTATAACCTTTACAAAATGACAACATGTTTTACAATGTTGCTGTAATTGTACTACATAGCTTTTCTGCGTATTTGTAATAATTGACTTTTACATATTGTACTGTTTGACTTAAACAAATGACCGTAATTTGTACTGTTTCACTTTTACGCTGTCGCAATTATATTTATGATATAGGACTCCAAAACGGTTTTAGTTATGTTGTAGCTTCAACAAAATGGTCATATTTTGATTGTTTCGCTTTCACCAACTGGCTCATTTTTACTTTAAAAGTAAATATTTTTTCATAGGTAATATACCACCATATCATATATCAAAAGAGGCTAAAATAAAGTTATTTTTAAAAAAAGAATGGAAATAAATATGTTTTGTTAATAAATTAAATGTAGGGTGCTGTTTCACAAAGACGTCGTAACTTTACGACGTCATGAACTATGTCACCTTGTAAATGTGTTTGGTTCACAAATGCCAAAAAATCGTTGTTAACTGTGTGTTTTCCAAAGAAAACACAGTTCGTCTTTGGAAAATGCACAGTTGACAACGATTTTTGACATTCACAAGCCAATACATCGGCCCAGTGACTTCGTTTACGACATCATGAATTTACGACACCTTTGTGAAACGGGCCCCAGGTTAGGCAGTAAACTGTAATTAGGCAAGTCAGTTTTGTGTACACAATTCAAATCGTTGTAAACCATCGCGCACTCTTTAAAGTTAACAAACATAAAATCCCAATAAGAACAAACAGAAACAAAACATCCAACACCTAACACCCAACACCTAACCCCCCAAAACACACAGTCACTCCCAAAAACCTAAACAAACAAGAAAAAATGCATAGAATTATGAATGACAACTTCTTTATAGAGTAAGGTGCGATGTTGACTTTCAGGACAGATTCTTGTACCGTTTTTAAGCAAAATGCCAGTAAATATGGTATATCTGGTTCACTGTCACAATGCTTGACAACGGTACAAAAATCTGTTTCGAAACGTTGCCATTCATAATCCTATTCTGTTTGTTATCATTCAACTTGTAAAATGCCTAGCAAGGAAGTCAAACCAAAACAACCCTTTAAAACGCTATTTTGCGACCGGTCATCATTTGAAAAAAATCGTAACGCCATGCTATTTGAAAAAAAATCGAATGGGGAATCACTTAATTTGAAAAAAAACCAACACGTCAACTAAGTTTTGACTTTTTAAATTCAAATGGTTTGCTTCTAGAACTCTATTTGACAAACATATTCTAAACATAATTCGTTTTTGTTGAAGAGATGTGACGTGTGTTATGTATATCAGGAAAGGTGATATCCTGATAAATGTATTACAGCCTGAGCTATGTCTATTACTCACACTCTTGGGACACAAGACGTCTTCTTTTATCTTATATTCACAGAAACTCGTTAACATGATCGCTCTCCTTAAGCGCTTTAGACAAAAGAACACGATAAGAGTTCTGTGTCTTCTGTGTATTTGTATTATCGGACATTTTATTATTTTAAAACAGGTTTAGTTAACAGTTGATGTTATACTTTTATGATAGGTTTAAATACACTCATGTAACACTTAATATAATACTTTCAATAGAGATTTTTCTTTACTTAAAACAAACGACTTTTTGTAGTTGATGTTTAAGAGTATCAGACCCTCATCATAAAGTTATCAGCCACCATCGCTCAATAGCCAATATAATCCGTTTACAAATTGTTGTAAAATGTGCACTTTCAAACAAAATTTAAAAATAAACAAAAAAACCGTGAACGTTCTAAAATATAAAGATATTCTTTTGACTTAGATCAGTTTATAATGACTCCAGCTATTGCAACCCAAAACAATTGTTCTCCAACCCATATGTCTTGTTCTACACATCCCTCATAAATCTAAGAAGTCTTAACGTTCACGTTAGCGCTCTCGTTACGAGAACGCTAACAAGAAAGTTAAGACTTCTTGAAACAAAAGTTAAAACGTCTTGGCCTTACGATAGCTTTGTAGACTGGGGCAAGATGTCATGACGGATTGTCTGTGACCTGTATAATATAGCTTTTATATATATGTCCTTGTTATGTTCGAAAACAAATTGCCTTAATACATAATATATCTCTATAATTTTCTGATTCGGTGAACTTCAAACTACTGTAAACAGTGAAATTTTTGCACCGTTACATTATTGCGAATAGCACACCATAGACATTAATGCGTCGAGATATGTTTGTGAGTTGCCGTGTTGAGATGATCCCTTAATTACCAAACAATAGACAACAATCGAGTTTGGAAGCAGGTAGGACTACGTGTTGCAATGAATAAAGTTTTTTGAATGAATAAACTTATTTATCCTCATTTTTCGCTTTTAATTTTTTTGCGCTTTATATTTTTGCGAATGAGTCTCATTTGCAAAACTCGCAATAATAAAACGGTCGCAAAAAGTAAATAGGCTATTTAAAACCTTTTCTGGAATAATGTGTGTTAAGGAGCTCCTATAGCAGCTAGGGGTGCGGGATAGAGCAGTGGTTAGCGTGCCGATCTTTGGAGGTCAGGGGTTCGAGTCCCGCCCAACACAGTGAGGATATATTTTAATGCTGTGTAACACATTAACACAAGTACCTTCCGAAGCTCGCGGGTTTCCCTGCATCACATAACCGCATTGGTGATGCAGGCTTTCATCCTGCAGTAAACCCTGCCACCGCCATATAACTGATTTTTTTTTTGAAAACGGTGTTAAGCCATAACTCACTCACTCACTCTGGTGTTGACGTTATACAGTAACATTGTATAAAACACTACAGCATTTAAACGTTGCAACATTTCAGATATGAATAGTTTTTACGTTTGTTTTACTTTGTAACAAGATCATTAAAATTGTTACTTTCAATATCATCGATTATAAAGCTGGTCTAGGTCCCTTTCATCAAAGCAATCTTTGACTAAGATCGTAAGTGATTTTTGAACAATGTCTTGTGAAGTTGTTTCTTATCATGTGATTATGACTGAATGGCACCGGTTCCAAAGCGATCTCTGCTTTACGATGGTCGTAAGCCAATGTTATAATCTAGCACTTACGATCAACTTAGGCTAAGACGGCTTTGAGTAACGGGACCCTGATTTTAACACTTTTCCCTGTTAGTTCTTCTGTCATCTGTCATGATTCATTCTACTTTGAAATGCATGTCTTTTGTAAAGCAGGAATATAAATGGTTCCACTAAAAAACTCTACAATCTTCTGAATAAAGTATCGATTTTCCAATTTCCAATAAATTAATTCGACCAGTATTATTTTTGTTATATTTTAAATCGAGATAACATCGGCATCATTACACTTGACAAATATGTCCAGTTTACAAATGACAAAATTGTCGTAAACTGGACACTTTCCAAAAAAGTTTACAAATGTACAACCATTGTAACATGTGCATTTTCTATAGAAATATGAGTTTCCAAGAAAAGTGCATAGTTAACAATAATTTTTGGCATGTTTAAATCATAGTATTACACATTGGTTAAAGTTTACAAACGTGGCGAAAACAGAAGATATGCTATTCGGAAACACACAACTATATTTCTTATAGCACACCCTTGAAGCACAATACGTTTTTGTTTTACCATTACGAGTGTGTTTCTACATACATCTATCACAAACTTATATTATTCTCTCAAAATAATTGGAAGTAATATTTCACTTTTCGCCAGTAAGTTTTGTTAGGTTCTTTGCAGAGAGATTTCTTTTGCAGGTTTAAACCCTTTATTAAACACAAAGTGTGATTTTGCTTTGTTCTTCGGTAATGTAGAGCTGTTTGTTATTGCATACAGTATATTGTGACCCAGTTTGAAAACAATAATCTTGTTTTGTCAACCAGAAAGCCAGTAAACTAAGGAACCAATAAGAACTCTATGTTTTCCCTGTGTTATTATATTGGTCTTTACATAGTTTATTTTTCAGTTGATGTCATGTTAAGCAGTTTTGTTAACAACATCATCTTGTTTAAGTAGGAATCTTTTTACCAAATGAGATTGTTATGGGCCTGCAATTTAATTTCCTGGAGCAAGTGATACGCATATCAACAATGTTAAACACTGCCATAAATTGTCATCTCACTATTAATTTAATATAAGTGAGCAATGTAATTTCCCGCAAATGCAAGCAAATAAAAGATTAAAAGTTAAAAGTCTTTTCTCTGACTCGATTACCAGGATCAAATTATTCGTTATGGATGACTTCAATCAAATAGAATATATGTAATCCATTATTTAAAATGTTGGCCGTGAGAAATGTAATAAACAAAAATGTTTCATTGAGTTAAAAGATTCTTTATGTCCCCAGAACTGAGGATGGTCAGACAAGAGGAGTAAAACGCATTGTTTCAGGTTAAATTACATTAAACGAAAAGCCAAGATTTTAGACTGTATTTCTTAGTCTCTCCAATGCCATACTCACTATGTACTGGCCTAGTGACATGGTTTCTATGATGTCCTACTCACTATCTATTGTTTCATGAGATCACCACCTTACAACAGAATGTGATAACAACCCTACTTCCGCTGGAATTTTTTTTTAGAAATTATTCAGCGAATTTCCATTGGCTGGATGAGATTTCCACAGGAAATCTAATCAAACCAATGGAAATTCGCTCAATACATTCTAAACATTTTTTTCTAATGTTCTCTAAATAGTTCACTTTTGAACATGATTACTCCAGGATCCTTCTAAACGTATGGGCTGAGTTTGCTTTTGGAGAGATGTGACATGTGTAGTGCATAACAAAAAACGTGATCTCCAGATGAATGTATTGCAGCCTAATCCACGTCTATCACAGCCCAGTCTTGAGACACAGGACGTATTCTTTTATCTGACATTGACAGAAACTCTTTAGTACGGTTGCTCTCCTTGGGCATTTTAAACAAAGCAACATGGCAGGTATAGCTATGTTTTCCATATATTTGCACTACATAAAAAGTCTTTATTTTAAAAGAGTTTTGGTCAACAGTTCATAGTATTACGTACAGTCATATTACAATTAAAGAAGCACAATTTTAATAGATATCCCGGTCAAATGTACTTCAAACGTACTGCAGTGGCTGTTAGGGCGAAATAGACACTTGTTTAACAAAAGTATCTTGACGTCATCAGCTCTTAGGTTTAATGGTTTAACTCACTGGCCCAAGAGATTTGGTTTCCAGACGCACCAAAAGTGTTGCATTTTCAAATAAACATTTTCGGAACTGTGAATGTTCCAAATGATAAAGAAGTTGTTATTTGCAACGTTCAAAGTTTACAACGATTTTGTCATTTGTAAACTGAAACAAATCTATTATTTTATGGACATTTAAAAGTGATAGTAAATAGTTAAGGATTTCTTGGATGTCAACTTATGGTTTGTTCGTAAGTTCACGACGTTTCGGGGCAAATGTTTGCTTCTTCATTTAAGTGAATGACCACTCTCCTGATGAAGAGCAAGCATATGCCCCGAAACGTCGAGAAACAAACCAAAAGTTGACATCCAAAAATCTTTCGCTAAAACCGGATGTCACAAATGATTGTCAGTACCTGCGATTGTGTCTGCTCTCGTGTTGACGTTATACGTTAAATTTGATGATAAAATACTACAACATAAAATCTTTGCAATGTTTCATATCAGAATAATTTTCACGTTGTCTGTTTGTTTCACGTTGTAACACAATAATTAACATGTGTTTCTTTAAATATTGATCGATTACAAAGCTGTTCTAATCCCAACACTCCCTTTGCTAGTTTTTCTGTCATCTATCATGATTCATTCTACTTTTGGAATGCATGTCTTTTGCAAAAGAGGAATAAAAGAGTTATTTTTTAAAATCTACAAGCTCCTGAATTAAGTATCAACTCTCCAATTTCCAACATGTTAATTCGTTTTCAGATTTTTTTGTCTTATTTGTTACACTTTTAAAAAAAGATAAACTTGTCAGCATTACACGTGACAAAGAGGTTCAGTTTATCATTGCTAAAATTGTTGTTAACTATACACATTCCAAAAACGTTTACAAATGTCAAAGATTATAGACTTTTCACCGTGTAAAAAAACAAGGTTGGTTTGAAAGTGTATAGTTTACACGTTAAGTGCTAAGGACATTTATCTATTTCATTGTTAAAATACCGCCCCAAATAAGCTATTAAAACCTGTCTTGTGGTAATTCGTTTAAAGATGCTTCAACGGGAGCTCTTTTAAACGAATTACCATGGGACAGGTTTTAATAGCACAAGGTGATCACAGTTTAAAAATCTACTTAACCTTTTTCAGCACTTTAAGGGTTAACAACACATTTTAGCACACGTAAATCAAGTACATTGGCACAGGTATGTCAACATGTGATATCGGGGCTGTTCACGAAACGATTGTAAAGTTACGACGTCATAAACGATTTTATTAGGCCATCGAATTAGGTTTACAAATGCCAAAAATTGTTGTCAACTGCATTTTGCGTTATTTCAGATCAGAATAATTTTCGTGTTACCGTTTGTTTCACGTTGTAACACGATAATGACCATATCTTTCTCCAAGTATTGATCGTTGACAAAGTTATTCTGACCTCAACACTCTCCCCTGTTAGTTCTTCTGTGATCTGTCATGATTTATTTTACTTTGGAAAGCATTCTTTTGCTAAACAGAAATAAAAAAAATGATTTTATGTAAAAACTCTGCAATCTGCTTAATTAAATATTAACTCTTCAATTTCTAAAATATTAACTCGTCCTGAGTGCCGTTTCACAAAGACATCCTAAACTTACGACCTCGTAAACCATGACATTCAGGTAATGTCCGTTGTATCTTTAGGACCTTGCAAAACAGGCCCAAGTTCCTCAAAGCGATCTTATGTTAAGTTGATCGTAAGTGATTTTTTAAAACAATGTCCTGTTGAGTTGTTTCTTATCACAGGCTTACGACTGCCGTAGCGTAGAAATAGATTTGGAACCGGTGCTGAATGGCACCGGTTTTAACGTTATTTGTGCCTACGATAGTCGTAAGCAAATGTTATATTTTAGTACTTACGATCAACTTAGCCTAAAATCGCTTTAAGGAACGGGGCCTAGGTCACTGAGCCATCTCTATTGAAACGTTGCTACTCAATATATGTACATTTACTATATTGAATACCAGCATAAATTGTATAATTTAATTATTTAAAAGCAATGTAAAGTGAGGAGTGTGTTGCCCTAGAAATATTAGTAAAGAAAACATTTAAGAAGTTAAAAAAAGCTTTCATCAGATTAGAATACCATGATCAATTTTTTCGCAATTGGTGACTTCAAGCAAATACAATATATGTTTTCCATTATTGAAAAAGGAGAGCGTAAGTAATCTAATAAGGAACATTTTCTAAATTTTATTGAGTTAAGAGGTTTTTTTATTTCCTCAGAAGATGAGACTGTCAGACAAGTCGAGCAGAAAATGCTGATTCAGATTAAATTGAGTTTCATAGAAAGTCAATACTTTGCAGTATATGCATTTGTGTCTATGGTTACATTCTCACAAACTTACCTTGCTGTTGATGAAAGTATCACTGAATTGAAATATGATTTGCAACAAATACCCTTGTGGTGTTAAAAAGCTATCCTGTGATAATTTGTTTAAAAGTTTGGGGGTCTTGTTCCACAAAGCCTGGGTAACACTAAAACATAACGAGAGCACAAAGATTAGCGTTAAGAAGTTTCAAGTAGCCTTAATAAAGCTTTATGGAACAGAACCTCGTCAACAAAACTATTCTTTGACGACTGTGAGCATTATAATAAGTATAAATATCAACTCCAGAGAATAATCAAAATCGTTATCTGTGAAGACAGATTCCATTGGACATTCTAGCAGTATAAATATAGAAGCTATGTGTATAAACCACTGAAATTCAAGAATCACCTGACATACGCCAACGAATCATCTTAGTTCATCATTATCATCGATCTTTATCTGTCGGATTCCATTTGACATAACAGCAAAGTAGATATGAAAGTTACATTAATGAGGCACTGACATTCACTGATGACATCTGGTGTTTGCAGAAAGTAAACAGGTTCTGTCTTATCGATAGCACCCATCATACACACAACTTTAATGAACGTTTAAAAACATAGATTTCTTTGTATGTATTTCCATGGTGTTTCGGGACATAAGCATGCTGTTTTTTTATTTACCTGAACAAGGAACAAGCATATACCCAAAACCGTCGTGAAAATACACATAATAAAGTGTGATAAATAAAACATTGTGTAATAAACAAAAAAGTCAACTTCTGGAAAACCCAAATATCCTTATTCGCAACCTATTGTCCGAATAGAATTAAAATTAATAAAAGAAGTATGGCTCTGTTATGGATAACATGAAACATTATGGATTACAAGCTATAAAAAATGTAAAACATTACGTTTCTAGGCTAGTTCTTGCCCATTCGTCCGGTGAGTGATGTTTATCACTCACCTGACAAAGGGACACGTACTAGCCTAGAAAGGTCGTGTTGTACAAATTAGGAAGTTGCAATCCATATTATATTATGTTATAACTACAACATCTTCTAAATGCCTTAAGGAATCTGATTTTTGTGGATGCCAACTTGGTTTTTTTCTGTTGAAGCACAATCCACAATTCACTCTTGATTTTACAGTGTATCGGGGAAACGGTAAGAGCATAAACCTACAGGAAGTACAACATTTTAGAGAAGTTCTTGGTCATTATTTCTTCAATTTGGTTGTGATCAGAATGAAAATAGACAATGCAGGGACCGTTCCACAAAGCTATCACAAGCTAAAATCGATCTCAGGCAATATTTCTTCATGGCCGTTGAACACTTCCATTGAAAGAAACAACTTGCATGGGAAAGAGCTGGGTCTTGTTCCACAAATCTCTCACAAAGCTATGCGTCTCAACTTTCTTGTTAGCGCTCTCTTAAGGAGAGTGCTAAGATGAAAGTTAAGACGTCTTAGATTTACATAGTTTTGTTGAATGGGGGCTAGTAACACACATCATGTCCTTGCTGCTACCTATTGTCCGCGTGAGAATCTTATCTGAAGCTGCACATATTCCGGTGTGTTTGCTTCAGTTTCACATCAGGTACTGTCTGAAGCAGTTCCTGTTATTTGTTTTGCCTCAGGGGTTCTTCTTCCAATCATGTCCCAAAAGAAATGTTAGAATTTTCAATTCTCCTGAGACATCCTCTACTGCCAGAAGGGTTAAGTAGCTAGTGGAATGTCGAGTTTAGGACTAACAGTCAATAATGGTCAGAATTAGTAAGATCCTTACGGGCTCACAGTTACATCTGAAGCTACTGTTATATTGTGTGTGTGTGTGTGTGTGTGTGTGTGTGTGTGTGAATGTGTGTGTGTGTGAGTGTGTGTGTGTGTGCGTGTGTGTGTGTGAGAGAGAGAGAGAGGGGAGGGGGTTGGCTAGGGTTAGGGTGGCAGTTTGGGCGATCGGCGGAGGGAGTTTAAAAAATAGGTTTGGTCAAGGAAAATTAAAGAATGTTCGTTAAGGCTAAAGAAATGGAATTAGTCCTTTTTTTGTGGGGACAAACATTGGCTGCGGAGACACACTTTTGTGAAGAACGATTTCTGTGTCGTGGGCAAAGAAACTGCATAAATATTATTCAGTAAATGCCAAATTTGTTTTTTACCTTGTACTTCCCAAAGAAAAAAATAAATGCACAATTTACCAGAAGTTTAGCTTTTGTTAAACGTATCCAGTGTTAGAACGATGTAATAGTTACCATATATATATATTGAATTGCAAGCACTGCGCAATGGCAAACCTGTTTTAAAACGCGATAACAGCTAATTTCTAAAAACTAAACTTCAATTTTTCTCAAATTCAATTGCAATGTAATATTGAAACAAACTGTTCATTAAATATCTCACAAAACTGACAGATTCAACATTATAAAATGTCACAAGTAATTTATCTAAATTCTAATAATATTTAGTTAGAATTTAACAAAATATTGCCTAAGTGTCTAACATTACTCTCTTTACAACACATAAACCTCAGATCACATCACTTTTCAATGTCGATGTCTAATATCCACCGACGTGTGTACAAACTATTGGAAACCTATCTTGTAGTAATTTGTTTAAAATAGCTACTTTCCGGATACATTTTCAAAACAAGATAGATAAGATAGTTTAAAGTTTCATTGAAATCTATACAACACTCAAAAGGTTACGAGCTTAATTATTTACTGACATTTACCAGAGTTGATATTCCTTTCCTAGGATGGCGTCTGTATTGTAAGGTGTCCGAGAGGGGCCATCGCAATATCGCGTTCTATAACCCACGCCATATGGCGATAAGACGACACGACATGGCGATAGCA
>JAULCD010242687.1:0-10353 GCA_032361085.1 Calliostoma canaliculatum
ACTTGTTCCACATCACTAGGAGCGTGCTTACTACACGTTCCACATCACTAGGAGCGTGCTTACTACTGGTTTCATATCACTAGGAGCGTGCTTATTACTGGTTGCACATCACTAGGAGTGTACTTATTACCGGTTCCACATCACTAGGAGTGTGCTTATTACTGGTTGCACATCACTAGGAGTGTACTTATTACCGGTTCCACATCACTAGGAGCGTGCTTATTACCAGCCTCACATCACTAGGAGCGTGCTTATTACTGGTTGCACATCACTAGGAGCGTACTTATTACCGGTTTCACATCACTAGGAGTGTGCTTATTACCAGCCTCACATCACTAGGAGCGTGTTTATTACTGGTTGCACATCACTAGGAGTGTACTTATTATCGGTTTCACATCACTAGGAGTGTGCTTATTACCAGCCTCACATCACTAGGATCGTGCTTATTACCGGTTCCACATCACTAGGAGTGTGCTTTTTACTGGTTCCACATCACTAGGAGCGTGCTTACTACTGGTTGCACATCACTAGGAGTGTACTTATTACCGGTTCCACATTAACAGGAGCGTGCTTATTACCGGTTCCACATCAATAGGAGTGTGCTTTTTACTGGTTCCACATCAATAGGAGTTTGGGTTAACGGTTTTGACGGTCACACGTCAATCATGTGGGCTCCCGATGCAGTGCTACAGTACCACAGTTTGTTTCCATCAACAGATGTGGTTTGACAACGTATTTAGGTTGAATTAACAACAGACTTGACCCGGGTAGGGACAATAGTTGAAACAACCACTGGTAAGTGTAAACGCGTCACAAGCTAAAATACAAAGGCACTTCAAAACCTTGGTAAAATGGTTGATATATTTCTACATGATCACCGGCCAATTCCACAAAGACATCTTAGCGTTACAAGAGCTTTGTTTGAAATACGTCATGTTCTTCTTGTTGGACACGTTTGACAAGCAGACTGACGCAGATCTCGACCTGTAGTCTGTTTGTGTGGATCCATCACACCACAAAATTCTAATATTGAAAACTCAATAAGTTTTTTGGGACATTTGTAAAAATAAATATCTGTAACTAACATGAGGATACGATGATAGTAGTCGTTAGACTAAATTGGTTGTAGTGATAACTCTCAGTGCGACAGCTACAACCTTCCTTAGGTACACCTGGCAATGAACTTACGTGAAAGCTTCTGGGTGTCGCTTCTTCCTGCTGCAGGATCTGGAACAAGCACACAATATACATCCTTTAAATATAGCAAAGTTTATAGTGCATTACATTAAACGCTATTAAATACTAACTTAACTTATGTTATATATTAAGGAAATATTTATCAGTGTAAGTGTCGATTTTGTCACTTTTGTTGTCTAGCTCCGTGTAGGGTTTAAACACACACTTAGAGTCAGGTACAATATCCCAGTGCTAAGCATTCAAACAAACAACCTTACAGCCAGGCACCATATATCCAGCAACTAGCATTTAAACCAACAAACTTGAGTCAGGTATCTTTAGCGCTGAGTCCTCTAACCAACAACCTTAAGAATAATTAATATTAAGTAATAACTATATGTTCATGTGTTGTATTATGTTCATTTGAATGGCATATACTGTTTAATATTAACGATACGTACTGAAACAATCGGCAGCTTGTGTCCTCCTTGTGCCATCAGTGGTGAAGTCCTTAGGACAATGTTCACAAGCTACTGATCCGGTCTTTGTCTGGTATGTACCTGTCGGACATGTCTCACACTGGGTGGATCTAGTCCTGTTTTGGTAGGTCCCAGGCACACACAAAATGCACTCCTTTGCTCCGTCAGTATCTGCATATGTGCCAGCAATACAGGGTACACACGTGTCCGCCCCTGCCTCGTGTTGGTATGTGCCACTGCCACACTGGATGCAGTCTATACCGGCTGTCGTGTTCTGGTACATGCCCGCTGAACAAGACATGCATTCACTGGCTCCTGTGCCATTCTGGTGTGTACCAACAGGACATGGTCCACACTTCTGTGCAGACTCAGTTGCTTGGAAGAAACCTGCTTCACACGAAATACATGTCGATGAGCCAGTCTCTTTTTGGTAGGTTCCAATTCCACAAGGAACGCACTCTCCTGAACCTGTTTTATTTTGGTAGGTTCCAATTCCACATGGAACGCACTCTCCCGAGCCTGTTCTATTCTGGTAGGTTCCAATTCCACATGGAATGCACTTTCCTGAACCTGTTCTATTCTGGTAGGTTCCAATTCCACATGGAACGCACTTTCCTGAACCTGTTCTATTTTGGTAGGTTCCCTTTGCACATGGAACGCACTCTCTCGAGCCCGTTCTATTCTGGTAGGTTCCAATTCCACATGGAACGCACTTTCCTGAACCTGTTCTATTCTGGTAGGTTCCAATTACACATAGAACGCACTCTCCCGAGCCTGTTTTATTCTGGTAGGTTCCAATTCCACATGGAACGCACTTTCCTGAACCTGTTCTATTTTGGTAGGTTCCCTTTGAACATGGACGACATGATGTTGCCCCCATGTCATCTTGATAAGTCCCAACATCGCATTCTACACATACTAGTGATCCTGTAGCTGCCTGATATGTTCCTGCGCTGCACAGTATGCATGTTGTCCCTCCTGAGGTGCTTTGATATTTGCCACTCTCACATGGTATACAGTCTGTTGAACCTGTGGCTGGTTGGTATGTTCCTACTTCACAAAGACTGCAGGACGTCTGTCCTGTGGTTGGTTGGTATGTCCCAGGCGGACATACCACGCACTGTTTTGACCCAGAGTTGTTTTGATAGTTGCCGGGTTGACAGTCCATGCAGTCAGCAAAGCCTGGTGTAGGTTGGAATGTACCCACGTGACATGGCATGCATGCTGAGCCGTCTGTGCTGTTTTGGAAAGATCCAGCCACGCACGGTTCGCATGTGGTCTTGACCTTATTCAAGAACTCGCCGACTGCACACACAACTGCAAGCAGAAGACAAGTTTCTTGTGTTAGTCAATGGGCATCTACTCATAATAAGGTTTTAGCAAAATCCCTGCATATTATACTCAATAAAACTCAGCGATATCAAAACAAAATATTCATTTATATCCCACTTAACGAGTCTCAACAAAACTCAACGAGACAAAAGCAAAATTCATGCATCCCACCAACGAGACGCTTTTTAGAAAAAAATAACAAACCCCTGTGATCTATTGTACTGTAATTATTTATTCTGCAATATGCACTTGTTTTATATATATGTTAATTAACCTTTGTTACACTCTTTTACCTGTTACCTCTGACCTTAGACCTTGATCTGTAGACAGCCATGACAAAGGTAGATCTAAATGTGGACGAGCAGATCTACTATATTGCTTGTTTCACTTATCATTCCATTTAGAAGTTCATTTACTTTATGTCAACATCGGTTAATGTTTTAAATAACTTTTGTTAGGTACTTTTTATCTAATGAAAGCACATCCGTTAATTGACTTGGAGAACCTTCAATAAAAATACAACAAAGTAACGAGTGGAGTTGTTTTACTGAGATGAAGAATGATTAAGAAAGCGAAGTAGGATCATTTTAAGAAACATAATTAGGTCGTGCAGTTATGAGCTAAAGGCATGCAGTTAATTGTTTAAAAAAAATTAAATGATAAGAAGTTGTTCAGTAATGTATTATTAAACTGCAAATTTAATTTTGAAATGAGACCACATGACTACATATTCTTTGTGGTGAGACATAATTACAAGTGTAAAGCAGTGACTGATGTCTAGTGTTCGTTGTAACTGTGCCTTGCACACACAAAATGTTCAATTTGGTGTCAAAATTGCAAATTAAATAGGATTTTAAAACTCACCCAATAGTAGTTAAAATAAATATTAGCCTTTTGGGGCAAATTTTATCACAATTTGTGTCAATTATTGCAATTCGGGGCATTGCAAGCTCCTACTGGGGCTTTTTTAAACAAATAATCTCAGGATTGGTTATTAACAGAACAGGGTAAGAAATAAGAAATATGTAAATATTTACTAACATTTATGAAAATTATATTGCACTAAAGTGAGCACAATGCCTTACTATTTATAGAAGCTGTAGAAGTTGCTATAGCAGAAGAGTAAGTAACTGCCAGCACTGTAGAGTAGGAAGATGTTTCAAGAGTTGTTATACTGGATAACAGAGTCAGAGGAGAGTCTGTGCTTGACTGGACAAACGATGTTGGTGATGAAGTTTCAACAGACTTGGCAGTTTGTGTCACTGTTGATTGAATTGGTGACATGAAAGAAGCTGAAGATGTCGATCTTTGGACCTTTGGGGACACTGACATTGTTGAGGACGCAATGGGAGAACTGTCTACTGGCACTGAACTTAAAACAGAAGACAATGATGACGACAACAAAGATGTTGAGGATGGTAAAGATACTGACGATAATGGTATTGAATATGTTAAAGACGGTGAGGGTACTGACGATGACGGTATTAAAGGCGTTGAGGGTGGTGGGGATACTGACAATGATGGTATTGAAGATGTTAAGGATGGTGAAGATACAGATGGTGACGATATTGAAAATGTTAATAAAGGTGTAGAGGATGGTGAGGATACTGACGATGACGCTAATAAAGATGTGGAGGATGTTGAGGATGATGACGATGACGTTAATAACGATGTTAAGGATGGTGAGGATACTGACGATGACGTTAATAAAGATGTGGAGGATGGTGAGGGTACTGACGATGACGTTAATAAAGATGTGGAGGATGGTGAGGATACTGATGATGACGTTAATAAAGATGTGGAGGATGTTGAGGATGATGACGATGACGTTAATAATGATGTTAAGGATGGTGAGGATACTGACGATGACGTTAATAAAGATGTGGAGGATGGTGAGGATACTGACGATGACGTCGACGTTAATAAAGATGTGGAGGATAGTAAGAATACTGACAATGATGGTATTGAAGATGTTAAGGATGGTGAAGATACAGATGGTGACGATATTGAAAATGCTGAGGATAGTGGGGATACTGACGATAATGTTAATAAAGATGTAGAGGATGATGAGGATACTGACGATGACGTTAATAAAGATGTTAAGGATGGTAAGGTTACTGACGATGATATTTTTGATGATGTTAAGGATGGTAAGGATACTGACGATAATATTTTTGAAGATGTGGAGGATGGTGAAGGTACTGACGATGATAGTTTTGAAGATGTGGAGGATGGTGAAGGTACTGACGATGATAGTTTTGAAGATGTAGAGGATGGTGAAGGTACTGGTGATGCCGTTATTAAAGATACTGAGGATGATGAGAATGATGTTGATTGTGAAAAAACTGACGATGGCATTAATAAAGATGGTGAGAATGGTGTGAAAACCGAGGATGACGTCATTGAAAATGTTGAGAATGATTTCAGAACTGACGATGTTATCATGAGAGATGTCGATGTTGCAGAGTATATTGACATTGGCGTAGAAGGAACTAGAATGTTTGTAATTGTCGTTGTTGTGGTGGTAGAAGTTCCATTGCAAGTATCTGCAAAACAAAACAGTTTAAAATTCAGGGAACAATTTAATAGGATTACGCTGCATTATCAAAATCTGATTTTGCTTTTGGAACAAAACGATATATTTTAGTTATTATATCTTTTTTTTAAATGGATTACTTTGGCCATCTTTAACTAAAATAACGTTTTGCACTGGTTTGATGCTTTTTCACAGCTGAAACTTAAATATGTCGTCTCGCTTTAGTGTGTAAACATGTTGATAACTTCACAAACAAGATAAATAATAAGGCAAACAGGTTAGTCTAGTGACATGTCTTCTCTAACTACACGCTGAATGGACAAGGGGTTTGCCTACTCAAGACCGCTTTCTATGACTAAATAACATAAAACTTACGTCTTCTACCTACTGACTGAGTGAGTCAGTCGCTCACCTAGTGACGTGTTGCTAGATAGACACTGCCGATTGAGTGAAATGGTTTACATAGTGACGAGTTGCTCGGTATATATACTACTAATTGAGTGAAATGGTTTACCTTGTGGTGGGTTGCTCGGTATCAACTGCTGAGTGAGTGAAAAGGTTTACCTTATGACGAGTGGATACTGGTTAAGTGAAATGGTTAACATAGTGACAAGCTGCTTGGCATACATTGCTAAAGGAGTGAAATGCTTTACCTAGTGACAAGTTGCTCTGTTTATATACTACTAATTAAGTAAATGGTTTACCTTATGAAGAGTTGCTCGGTTTACACTTCTGAGTGAGTAAAAAAGTTTACCTAGTAACGAGCTGTTCGGTAGACACTGAGGATTGAGTGAAATGGTTTATCTTGTGATGAGTGGGTCGGTATACAATACTCAGTGAGTTAAATTGATTAGATTGTGACAAGTGGTTCAAAAGACACTGCTGAGTGAGTAATATGGTTTACCTTTTAACGAATTATTTGATAGACACTGAGGATTAAGAGAAATGGTTTGCCTAGTGACGAGTTGCTCAGGAGAAAATGCTGAGTAAATGAAATGGTTTACCTAGTGATGAGTTGATAGCTAGACACTGCTGGTTGAGAGAAATGGTTTACCTAGTGACGAGTTGATCAGTATACATTGCACAGGTGAGGTTGGTTCCGCCCAGTATTCCTCCATAGTTTTGGTCCGGTAACCATCAGAACATAAACATACTGTATTGCACACAGACAGCAGAGGACAGTCGTCGTGGGATTGGCAGGATTCATTTATAATTTTTGTGTTTCCAAGCATTAAGGAAGCACACGTATTATCTGTCGTCTTCCTGGCCAGGCTATCTATACACTGGCACGTGCCATTAAACACTGTTGCAAATGGTACACACTTATCAGTGGAGCTGGTGTTGTAGCTTTCACCTACCAGAAGACCTGCAACACCATCAGTGGACGGTTATATCACATGAACACCCTGGCATACATTTCTAAGTCATGTACACAGTTATAAATTGAAATGAGCATTTCCATGCATTAAAAATTCAGGAAGTCCTGGTGGCTGAATAGTTAAAGAGTTGGGATGCTCAGTAGTGGCGATGTGGTGCTGAGTTCTAGGTTTAGGTTTAATTCTAAGATTCCACCAGAGAAACTGGACAGAATTTGTACTTACAAACCACTATAATCCAAAATATAGCATATACTGAGCACCATGCCTCAAAAAGATTATTTCAACAATTATCAAAATAATATATCTGTTTTTTGTAAATGTTTACCTTACAAAGATTTTAATATTTTTAAACGGATGGGCCAATAAGTTTCTTCTATGAATGCTTAAATCACTGTAAACTGCCTTCTCTGAAGAAAATTGCAGTTTACAATAAAGTTTGCAAATGTAAATCGCACCCATTGGCCTTGTGTGAGCCAAACTATTGCATTTAACCAAATAAGGCTTTCGTGAAATACGGGCCTGACGGCTTGTTCTCAGTGTAGTTGATGAACTAGTGTACAATATGGGGCGGTACCTGTCACACAGTTGCCCTCATCATCCACCAGGTACCCGACTTCACACAGACACACGTACATGGCACAGCGGAACGGTCTGCATTTAGCGTGGGGTGGACAGTCCGTGTTGCTGCTGCAGCTCTTCGTTATTTCTGAAAATTATTTTCATTAATCATAAAAAAGGTGCCAGTGTTTTAACACTATCAAAACATCAAGTGATTCCATCTTTTAAAGTGTTGGTCCAAGCAAGTTAGTTAGGCTCTAGTAGTTTGAAGTAAAATTGCGAAGGCTAAATGTACTTGATTACAAGAAACAAACAAGCTTGTGATGTATTTTACTGGCCTATTTACGCATTACTTCAGCCCAGTAAATACATCCAAATAAATACAATTTAAACGATTAAATAATTTTTAAAGGTGCAATTTGAAATGTTTACACATGTTCTTTTAACTGTAAACTATGGAGCTTGTTTGTAAGGTTTGCAGAGCTGGCAGAATTCTGTGTAGAATTTTCTTAGGGCAATGATTACGTCAAGTGTTGTTGGATTGTTTCCTTTTTTTATTTATTTGTTTTCAATAAAAGCTGTGACATATTTTTGTTAACTTTTATTAATATTTGTCTTGAAAACGACACCAAAACCAAACGCCTACACATAAACAAAGCATATTAGCATACATCTTTATTTATTAGAATAAAGTAAATATTTTGTCCAAGTGTATGTTACTGATATATTAACTGGATGATCTAAAATATGTCTTTTAATTTTAATAAACATTTTGATATTGACATGACGCCAAAAAACAGTTAAGAAATTAATTTACTAAATGTTGCCTAAAATTGTCATCACCATTTAAAATAGTAACATTATTGTTTGTTTGAATCAAGTGAATGATGTAAAATTGCAAAAGCCGTTTGTAGCACTTTGCGAGCGACAAAACCTAATGGTCTTTGTTTCATATTTTAGGGTGTCTCTTTGAAAAAAAAACACATTTTGTTTATGTTACATATTTTTCTGGTTTTGTAATATTTTCACTCAAAAATGATGTGATGCGGTTTATGGTGTGCCGTGCAATTTTTACAAAAACAAGAAACGTTTAACTAGGAAATGTGTAATAAAACTTATGGTAAATTGTTTTTGGACACAGAAATATTTGCACACTGAACTTGTAAATGTATTTATTTAAGTCTAATGGTGATGGTTTTAGGGTAATGTGACAAAGATTCCGAACGTACAGGTTTACTACGGGTATGTTTTGTCAGACGATACATTCTACATAAAATCAAACAAACAGTACCAACATATGATGACGTCGGAGAAGATGTTGAGGATGGTGTGGGAACTGATGATGTCATCAAGAGAGTTGTCGATGCTGCAGAGAATACTGATGTAGACGGAACCAGAGTAGTTGATGTTGTTGTGGTGGTGGTGATAGAAGTTCCATTGCAAGTATCTGCAACAGTTTAAAATTTAGGGATATAATTTGAGAGGATCATGCTGTGTCATCAAAATCTAACTATTATTTTCAAAAGATGATAAATGTGGTAATCTTTAAGGAGATATATTTTAGTTAATTTTTAATTTTAATGAAATAATTTGGTCGTCTTTAAACAGAATAACGTATGTCATAGATGGTTATTTAACAATATGCGTTTGTTTAAAGCTTTTTCACGACCAAAATTAGTCAAAATATGTCGTCTCGTTTGACATGTACAATGTTGATGACTTCACAAACATGCTGTATAGTACGGCAAACAGGTGAGTCTTGTGACTTGTTTTCTCTAACTACACGCTGAATGAACGAGGGGTTTGCCTATACCGCGAGTCGAAGGAAATGATTCACCAAGTGACGTCGTCTCTCCACAGATTGACTAAATGATATAAAATGATTGATTCCCCTTTCTAGGATTCTATCTACAGAGTCACTAATTGACATAAATTGGTTGATTTCTCTCACAGTCGTTTATCCCCAAAATTACTAAATGATATAAAATGGTTGGTAGTCTTCTATGTAAATAATCAGTAAATGACATACAATGGTTGATCTCCCATAGTATTTTATCTACAAAATCACAGGATGACAAGAAATGGTTTATCTATTTTACCGTTATTTAACTAAAGATGGACCGACTGATATAAAATGGTTGGATAGTTTACAGTCTTCAATCTACACATTCACTAACTGTCAACTGATATAAAATGATTCATTGTCCTCAATCTATAGAATTACAAAATGACATAAATTGGTTGTTTTTCTTGTCGTCATGTATGTAAAGTTTGACTAAAGTACATGAAATGGTTGATCTCTCTTATAGTGTTCTGTCTACATGATGACTGAATAACATAAAATGGTGATGAACCTAATGACCCAGTGAGGCGGTTTATATAGTAACGTGTTGCTCAATTTAGACTACTGACCGAGTTAGATGAATGAATTACCTAGTGACGAGTTGCTCGATTTAGACTACTGACCGAGTTAGATGAATGAATTACCTAGTGACGAGTTGCTCGGTTTACACTGCTGGTTAAGTGAAATGGCTTACCTAGTGACGAGTTGCTCGTTAGACACTGTTGTTTGAGTGAAATGGTTTACCTAGTGACGAGTTGCTAGCTGGACACTGCTGGTTGAGTGAAATGGTTTACCTAGTGACGAGTTGCTAGCTTGACACTACTGGTTGAGTGAAATGGTTTACCTAGTGACGAGTTGCTAGCTTGACACTGCTGATTGAGTGGAATGGTTTACCTAGTGACAAGTTGCTCGCTAGACTGTTGGTTGAGTAAAGTAGTTTACCTAGTGACGAGTTGATCGGTATACATTGCACAGGTGAGGTTGGTTCCGCCCAGTATTCCTCCATAGTTTTGGTCCGGTAACCATCAGAACATGAACATACTGTATTGC
>JAULCD010242909.1:0-10353 GCA_032361085.1 Calliostoma canaliculatum
GCCAGTCTGAAAACTGTGAGACCAACGTGTAACTGTTAAAAACCTATCCAGTGATAATTTGTTTAAAAGAGCCCCTGCAGGAGCTCTTTTAAACAAATTGCCACATGATAGGTTTTCAACAGCATATAATAGTCAGTTATAATTTAATATTCAGCGTTGCGAGAGTTAATATAAAAACATCGGTTGAGTAAGAAAAAAATCCCTTTTCAAGTTAAAATTTCCTGGAGTTGTGTTACAGTGAAACTCGTGCATACCCGTCACACATAACGATCATGTGAAAATAGTGTATGTTGCAGAGTGTTTCATCCGGGTCGTGTGGGTATACTGACATCGTGTTGTGTGATGTGTGTCACAGGCAATTAATATCCGCAACACATGGCGCAGCACGGACGGTGCGTGCAACACCTCGCAGAGCGCTTCGCATCCAACAAATGTCAGCACGGATGTATATTTCGCGTGAAATTAATTTGGTCACGTGATATCGATTCGGGGTTTACGGTTCGTCCGTCACGTTCACAATGGAGTGGACAGAAACTAAAACAAAACCTTATGAACTATATATTCTTTGGACTTATTTTTAATTTGAAAATTGTTATTCTTAATATTGCATTGAAGTAATAAACGGTAATTTCAAAACAATTTTTTTAATATGCGTGCTTTCGAGTGAATACGTTAATTTATTATTTATGATAAACCGTTTAAGATAATGTGTAATTTCTGTTTACCCGATATTGTTTTAATCAGTCTTTATTCGTAGGTATAAATTGTTTTTAACATACTGGTTTAATAATTATTTCATTATAGTCAATTCAACTATCATTATCAATAACTTCAATCAGGCCAAACAATAAAAAAAAAAATGTTGTGGTTCTGATTACATGTCTCTAAACTTTAGGGTAAAGTCGGTCGGAATTATTGTTCTTAATATATTTTTTTTCTGATTTTAAATTTTAACTCTTAAAATGCTGAGTGGATTTTAGCCAGTCTTAAAACTGTGACAACCTTGTGCAGTTAAAAACCTATCTTGTAATAATTTGTTTAAAAGAGCTCCCGAATTATCAAAGGATAGGTTTTCAACAGCCTGCAACAGTTGGAATTTAAAAACTAAAATGAGCAAATGTCAGCACTTTAAGGGTTAATAAGATAAAATAGGTTTTCAGCTGCAGTTGATGATATGATGTTATTTTTTTGTCATTGTGAAAATAAAAAAGGTAGGGTCGGCACCTACAATGTATGCTGTAGTCAAGGTCAGGTAATCGGAATCACAACATTTTTTTTTATTTGGCCTTATCAATACTTTCGTCTAACGTTGAACCTAAAGCTGCTGTAAATCTTTCCTGTGATTATTTGTTTAAAACAACTTCTACGACAAAATGTTAACCCCTTTTTCTCTTTTAAAACAATTCCGTGTCCACTTTTGGATATGAAATTAAAAACATAATTTTATACTTACACGTTTTAAGGCTTAAAACTTTATTAAATTAATAAGATTGATATTATTAAACTTGTGGTGTAATTATATCACAATATTAATCTTCAGATCGTGTTATATAATTGCTTTTCTGAGTCTTATATAATTTCTGCTTATCAGTTAGTCTTTAATCACTTATGCCAAGATATTTGGGGAGCAACTAAAAAAACGTTTAATTACGGGACAATAAGTGATAGCAAAACACGAAGAAGATCACTTGGGTATTTATAAACATGTAGATTATAGATAAATCTGTCGTCGAACTCAACTCAAGATATCGCTGGGCTAAAGTTGACATTCTTGAACGATGACCTTATGGAAGGCGGCATGTCTGCATTAACACTAAAGTCCTACTGACGTAATATTGTCAATTTCAATATCTATTATCAAGCTGCTGTTGAAATGCTATCTGTGATAATTTGTTTAAAAGCGCTCCTGAAAGGAGCGCTTTAAAACAAATTTTCACAGATAGAATTTCCATATCCTAAGATAATCAGTTTGAACACTACTAAATTCAGTCCAGCGGTGTCGGGGTTGACGGTTAACAATATATCTCGCACAACATGGCCGCGGTGCAGTAACGTGTTAGGAAAATTCCAAACATTTGGGGCTGTCACGATCATACCTTGGGATAATTTTTAACGAGAATAAGCCAAGATTGTTTTTTTCGGGCATTCCGTTTCATGCAGGGCTGTTGGTTATAAATTAGATGCGCTATGGTAAGCGATATTTGGTTCGCCAATGTCTGGCGCGGCTCTTTCTATAATATGGTAGCTTTAAAGGGCCATCGCAAAATCGAGATTTGTAACATTCGATATCTTTAGATTTCTTATAGCTCGACACGACATGATGATAGCACGACACGACATGGCGATAATCGCCATGTCGTGTCGTGTTGTCGTCATGTCGTGTCATGCTATAACGATGTTGGAATATCAGTTGAGTTATTTAATGCAATGCTGCAATGACCCTACTGAGCTGTCATACTGCCGTTTCACGCCGTCTTCTGATCAGCTGATCGTCTGAGGTGCCGCTTAACAAGAAATGTTCATCACTTACTTCGGTGTAACGACTTTTGTGGTCTTTTAAGGAGAAAATTGCACGTTTAATGTATATTGGATCATTGCACGGAATTTTCATAACCACAAAAGAAGTGGGTGGCTGTTAATGAGCTGAAGTTTAACGCCGTGTTCAGCAATAGTTCGTAAATGCAGAGGTATTGGGGTTTTAAAAATATATATAAAAAAAATAATAATAAATCTGTTTTCTATAGAAAGGGGCACAGTTGACAACAATTCCGACTTTTGTAAGCCATATTCATTTGGCCAGTGCAAAACAAATATTTGCCTTGGATTAATTTCTTGTCGAGATTCGAACCCACGACCTTTTATCTGTAATCCTGTGCACAACTTCCTGTATTCCACAAAGAGGACTGTATTGAACAAAGAATCAAGGGCCGTTTAAACACACGTATTCTTTTTAATATTTAAAAAAGTGATTTCAGTTCGTTGTGGCTTCACGAAAAATTCGTCAACGATAACGAAATATGTATTACATCTTAATCTTATATTTGGGATTAGACTGTCTGAAAAATGACGAGTCTATCATTTTTGTGTGTTTGAATCCCGTGTGGGATTCGAACTCACACCCTGAGAGTCAGCCATCAAATGACCAGCACTGCATGAGCATCCCAGCATTCAGGCACCGGAACTTGGCATAATATATAATATGTATAGTTGTGTTTTTGTTTGCCTCTGCATAAAATTCATTCGTCATGTACATGTATATTACTACCAATTTTTGCAGCGTCGTTTGAGAATAGCTAGTTCAGGTTTCACAAACTGCAGGTGCACTAGTGCAGCCAAATGCAAACATTATATGTCAATTTTGTGTACAAGTATGCTGTTAAAACCTATTCTGTAGTCATTTGTTTAACAGAGCTCCTGAAACAAATGACCACAAAATAGGCTTTCAATACCACAGGATAGCGACAGTTTTAAGTCTCAACTAAAATCAGGTCAGCCCTGAAAGGTGTACCTCTCAACCACCCATAGTTCCCTGTCGAAATGTCTGATTAATGCATAAATGGCCTTATGCTTTTAACCATGTACTGTATCATTTAATAGTTTGATGATGCTGAGGACGATGTTACAATTGCGTTTCACTGTGGTCAAACAAAACAAAGATATATTCCATTTTAAAAAAAGTAGGGGATATTGGATTTAAAAGATTTATGGAACGGAAATTGTGAATCCAAAGAGGAAACATATGATGACAAAACATTAGGGAATATTTGTCAATTTATTCCACACCTCTGGTACTGTCGGTGAAGCACAGATATCCCATACTCAGGGAAAATCCTAACCCAGGGTCAAACAGCAAAATTGCTAAACATGAAAGCAAAGTCAATACCAGGTGCACCTCCCTCTGTTGGCTAGACAGGCACGAATATGGCGTAGCATACTTTTTACGAGGCGTTCCAAGTTACGAGACGTTTCCAATGTTGTGATATGCAGCTATTGGAGGTAATCTGTAACTACCCTTGCCCTGTGACATCTTGTATTGTCGTTGTCATCCTGAAAGATGAAACGACGTGCAAACAAAAGATGTTGTCATGGTAGTACTGGTCTGACACGTGCTGCAACAACATGCAAGTTCGTTCTCCCAGCAGCAGTGATGCCTCCCCACACCATGACAGATCCACCCCCAAAATGATCATGTCTAATGACCTTAACATTGTGGAAGCGCTCGTTTCGTCGATGCCGCACCCTCCTACGCCTTTTCAGGAAGTCCACAGTAAATCTTGACTTATCTAAAAACATTACATTGTTCCAACGGTGATTATCCCAGTGCTGACGATCCCGACACCAAAGGCGTCTTGCCATTATGTGATGATCTCTTAAACATGGAATCCACGAGGACGTCGGGCGTGTAAATGAGCTCTGTGCAGTCGGTTTATAATCGTCTGGGCACTCACTTTCACACTGTGTCTGCTTGGAGTCGAGCTATAATCTGACTAGCCGTTATGGCATGATTTCTCAAGGCTTAAGCATGGATAAGTTTATCCTTGAAAGAATTGTCACCTGTTAACAGAATGTGTAGCACAATATCTGGACCATAATCTACTTATGACAGACTGCATGTGAAACGTTCATCATCCGTGCCACAACGGTATGTGTTGTGCCAACCTGTAGCATGTCAAGGGCACGTAACCTTTCACTTGGTGTAAGTCAACGCATGTCACCCGTTTGGTACCTGATTTCCAAAACAATTCAATTGACATTTCCACATTCAAATTTCCTTTCACGGTGATAATAACCTTCAAATTAAAAATCGTGCAAATCGGGTATTGAACCCCTGTGTTCATTACTAGCATCACGTGCAGATTCTGCGGTTGACATTGTTGTGCGATGGTACCGAATTTCATTAGAATTATTTTTTCTGCAAGGATCTATATTACTTTCTCTCTTATTTAATTGCTTTTTTTGCCAGTATGATCGCAAAATGAAATATGTGATACTTTTTGGTAATGGAATATGTACATTGTTTGTTTGGTGTTGTTGTTGGAGTTGGTTTGGGGGGCTTTTTTGTAAGCGTGTTCGTTTGTTTGTTTTTTGTTTGTTTTGTTTTTAAATTAACAATACAGATCAAACTTTTCTCTTTTTCTTGTCTCTTTTTTACGCTTCGACACGTAACTATACTGACACATCTACTGGGCGCCAGGTGCCGCTTCACTTTTAAAACAGACAATCAATAACAAAGCGAGACATATGTTTGTTGCTGTCTATACACATGGAAATTAATTAAGCAACATCTAATTATTCCAACCTTAGAAAAGTGACTTAAAAACTGCCAACATATCAAGTTCGGAATGGGTTTTACACTAATCTATCATGAGGAGATCGAACTTAGTGAGTAATGAATAACACACAATGGTAAAAGTTGTTTTATCCTTTTTTTAAAAATGTGATGCTGAAGGGGGAATTTCACCATAAATGTTCCCTGATACAAGTTGGGTGTTGTTGGGATCGACAAAGACACACATAAGTTCATTTCTGTCAGAAAGTGGTCTTTGAAGTCACAAGAAGACAAATCACCAACAAAATATCAGTAGCGAGTGTACCTACCATGAGCCCGGATGACGGCGCCGAATTTTCTCCTCATGCCTCCAGTGAGTCTTCCACTTAGTTCAAAAGGCAGCTGTTGCATCTCACGATACAATGCAACCTGTAAACCGACAAGATTCTGTGGATGAAGTCCCCCTTTTTAGACGTCCAATAATGCCCCAGACATGTTCCAAAGGATTTAAATCTGGACTCGTTACAGACCAGGGGAGTTGGGTGAGGCCGTTGTTCTGAAGATACTGAAGGTACACAGGTATGCCAAGGCCAAGCGTTGTCATTTATAAATAAAGGACGAGTTGCTAAAGCATGATTGGCAAAATGAGGTTCCAGGACTTGGTCAAGGATGTAGCGATCGCTGTTGATATTACCCGAACCGTAACAAGTCCAACTAATAGTCCTGGGAAAAACATCCCCAGACCATAACTGACCCCCACCAAACAGAACTGTCTTCTGAATGTTCCTTGGTACATATGCAGTGTTTTTGTCCCCCAAACACGTTGCGTCCATCTGTGACGTGTAAAAGGAAGCGATTCTCGTCTGACCAATAGACCTTCCTTCATTACTTCATATTCCACGATGGAAAATTCCATCAAACCAATAGAAAACCGCTAAATAATTTCTATACATTTTTTCTAGACTAATTGTTAGTCAGGGTTTGACGCTTAATTACCCGTCGTGCCCTCATCCCAGTCAACTTCCGGTGGTGTCTAACAGCCCTATTTGGAAGCCAAAGGTGTTTCAATACGCCACTTGTGGTGAATGGTTGACGTCGCACAGGACGTGCCAGGGCGTTATCTCCTATTCTGGTGGTCTTCCTGGGTCGGCCTGACCTTAGCTGATCTTTCACATGGTCGGTGGCAATGAATTTTCTCACAAGTCTCCTTATGATAGAGGGACGAATATTCAACTGAATATTCGACCAATCGCTCTGACAGACATTCCTGTTTTATTATGCCGATAATTTCCTATCTACTCGTCGTGCCATATTGATCAGTTCAGATAAAATTATCAAGGTTTGTTTTCATTGTATACCTTTTGGCACATTCGATTAAAAGTGTTTTCGTAGTGCACGTGGGTATCTCGAATTTCATGCATTCCTGTTGTGTTCACGTGATGGGTGTAATCCCCCAAATTAAAAATCTGTAAAGAAAACACTATTCACAATCTGTACACCAAAACATTTAATAGATAGAACATGATAACAAAATTTATCAGGTGTCGCTTAATTAATTTCCATGTGTATATATTTTGTTCATATCCACTATCTATTTTATGGTTTTATAAGTTTTATGGTCTCTTTCATCAGCTAAAATCTCCTTTTTTAAAAGATGACAAAGAGTTAGACTTTTGTAAGACGTTAACTCATACAGAAGTTCCTGTGACATATACAGTTTAGGATACTGTTGATTCAGGCAAACCAAAACCATAAACACATGTCAACTTATAAAAAAAAAACTACTATATTTTAAATTGGTGAAAGTTACCTTAATACTTATAGTAATAATAATAATACTTATAGTATTAATGAAATAGATTAATAGACAGTGGACATGAAGACATGTAGATAGCATCAACCAAATGACTCGCTTAGTTATTGATCATCTGTTTTAAAAATGAAGCGACACCTGGCGTCAAGTGGATGTGTCAGTAACAGATTGCAGCCGTCACTGGCCATGTAGGGGTTTGATTTACAATTGTTGTAAACGTTGTAAACGGTGCACTTTCCAAACCAAAACTTGTGTCTTTTTTTAGAAATTGCAGTTTCCAACGATGGATGTCAATACGTTCGATTTACAAATTTCAAACTCGTTGTCAACTGTGCACTTTCCAAAAAAAAACAAGTTTTTCTTTGGAAAGTGCACAGTTTACAACGAGTTTAACATTTGTGAACCAAATTTATACGCCCAGTGTGTTTTCACACAGTGTGCTCATAAACTCGGCTTACACACTTAATATACTCCCATTCGAATCAGTGTCGCAGTTAAGAGTCGCTCGTAGAGACAAGAGACATGAGTACACTCTTCTACCTATCCATATTTCTCGTCTGCGTTTCCAACGGTGTCAAGACCGACCCTAGAGGACACCTTCAGCCATTCGGCGAACACACCGTTCCCCATGACATTGAAACCGTCACCGAGTTCCCAACACCACAAGAATTCTTCGAAAAGTACTTATCACCAGGACGACCTGTCGTTTTTAAATCTATTCTGAAGCGAGTGAATTTCCCGCCTTTCCGGCTCTGGACGGACGATTACATTAAGACCAACTACGGGGATATAAAAGTTGAGATCGAAGAAGGAAAGAAAGAAACGAGAAACGCGGAAATGAAGATGGAGACGCTGAAAGAGTTTCTTGAGAAATACAAGAAGGAGGACATCTACTTAGTTCAGGATCTGAAAAGAAGCATGTTCAAGGACATGTTTATTCCGAGATCTCTCCAGTGCGGGGGGTTCCAGGATTTCCTTCAAACTGTTGTAATATGGTTTAGCAGCGGAGGTACCAAGTCTGTCGTTCACAATGACGCACAAGAAAATTTCAACTGTCTCCTAGACGGAACCAAGGATATTGTGGCATTTGATAAGAAGTACAAGGACTTAATCATGGCGGATGGTTTCAGGGTTGACGGTTCCTACAGTGAACTTGACGTGGACAGCGTGGATATGAACAAATATCCAAAAGTTAAAGAAATCCCGACCTTTAAAGTGACACTTGAAGCAGGCGATTGTTTGTATATTCCGTTTAAATGGTATCACCAGGTGAACTCGTTCGGTAGCCGGAACATCGCTATGAATGTTTGGTTTACTCATGTGCCCTGGTTCAACTACACAGATTGTGAAAATGTGTCCACGACGGAGCAAACAGTTCCTTTCGAGGATTACGGGTTTATTATATCGGCAAATACGGAGAAAATAGCTCTTTTGGATGACCTTTTTGACATGGAAAATGTCACGAAAGAAATATTTACTGAAGCTTTTATCAAACCGGAAGCAGACGACAAAGCCGCCATTTTGAATTACATTGATAAGAACGGGGATTCTGCTATCACGTGGGACGATGTGCTGCTGATTGATCCCAGGGATTTCATCCCACGGTTCAAGGATTCGTTAAAAGTGTCGCCGACCTTCTTTGGGGACGCGAAGGAACTCGCCTTCAGCCATGAGGACGACGATGTTAGATTCCCAGAACATTCAAAACCACACGATGAGTTTTAATTCTACATAGTTACGGCAGTTTGCTTTGGTCACTGTTTTATAAACCATTACTTAAACGTAAACATAAATTGATAAAAGTATTTAATATTTTCAGATCGATTTAAAAGATTTGCGGCATCTGCTTTTATGATGTGCACATGCGTGTTTTGTTTTTAAAAAGACGCTATTTAACAAATACACTATTGAAATCTATGTTTAAGTTTCCTTTTTATACTTCAACCCTTGTAGTTTTGGTCCCCGTTTCTCAAAGCGATCTTTGTGTTAAGATGATCGTAAGTGATTAAGTGTTCCGTCGAGTTGTTTCTTATGATAAACTTACTAAGGCTTTAAACCGATGAAAGTTACCTTAATATTTATAGTAATAACCATGAAATAGATTAATAGATTGTGGCAATGAACACAATGTAGATAGCATCAACCAAATGACTCGCTTAGTTATTGATTATCTGTTTTAAAAGTGAAGCGACACCTGGCGTCAAGTGGATGTATCAGTAACAGATTGCAGCCGTCACTGGCCATATAGGGTTTGATTTACAAATGTAAAAATCCTTGTAAACGGTGCACTTTCCAAACCTAAACTTATGTCTTTTTTAGAAATTGCAGTTTCCAATGATGGGTGTCAATACGTCCGATTTACAAATGTCAAACGCGTTGTAAACTGTGCACTTTCCAAAGATAAACTAGTACATTGTAAACCGAAATACAAATTGAAAAATTGCGGATCGCGATACATTTTTATGTATACCGGTATATTGATGATCCTAATAGATTTTTAATATATCTACTTCTCTCAAAAACAATGTTGCCAATAATTTGCGTTAAGTTTAAATGTAGTACTGCCTTCTTTGTGTTGCGGTTGAATTATTAACTTTTATAAGGTCTACACACAATACTTGTTTATTTTGGTGTCCAAACTCCAAACAAAATAGACTGTTAAAAACTTATCCAGAGATGTATTGTTTAAAAGAGCTCCTTTGGGATTACTCATTGTCATGTGTACCTGTACAATGTAACTTTTGTTAACCCTTACCGTGCGGCATAGTTTTAGAGAAGTTATCCCGTATGGCGTATCCTCGTTCAAAATCGCCGTCTATTTGTCGATGCAGCTCACGGAAATATCTGGGTCAGGCTGGTAGCCTGACCCGGATATTTCCGTGAGCCGCATTTACAGACAGGCAGTGTTGATGAGTGAGGCACTAATTTTTGCTGTAGCCTTTCTTTCGGTCATTCTCTTTTTCTTATCTTATATTTTTCTTATCTTGTGGCGATATTTCTGGTCTGACATCACACTCAATATCCTTCATTGTGACGTCACAATGGGTATGCAGCAGCACTGTTATGGGCTTATGTCAGCACAGAAAAAAATAAGTGAAACATTTTTGAATAGATTCATTTTTGTCATGGACTGATTTTGAATGATAAATAAAATCTCACCACTGTGGCTCCTGATATAAAAAATAAACACTCGTTGGTATTAGTTAAGCCTCGGAGTTTTAAATTTTATCAACGCGTGTCGATACATTTAATATCAGAAGACACTTGGAGG
>JAULCD010243020.1:0-16233 GCA_032361085.1 Calliostoma canaliculatum
ATAGCCTTAAAATCAGTTTGGTCCTAGTGAGTGAATGAGTTATGGTTTAATGCCATTTTCAACAGTATTTCAGTTATCTCGTGGCACCAGATTTACAACAGGGGACACACCTAGTGTGGCTGTGTGCAGCCTGCGAGTTTCCACTGATACTGTTCTCACAGCTTTTGTAGAACGGTTCTCCATAACTAAGATAGATGTCAAGCTCCCTGAACTTTTGTGTTCATGTGTGTATGTCGAATTCCCTCCCCCCCCAACCAATTTGTTGGTGGTGCTCAGACCCCACTCCCCTCCCCCAATATGTGGTGCTAGCTCCTCCGAGATACCACGTCACAGTTAATATGAATAGTAGTGTACTGACTCTGAGCCGACCAGTCCTTACAATAGCTCATCACAAGAGTGCAACTTTTATAATGTCTTTTGATCTGATGCAGCATCTACCGGTCTCTAACCACTACAAAACAAAGTATTTTGGCACTCTAAGAGTTAAGAGTTAAACGAAATAAATGGTAATCTTTACATTCCTTTTGGTTGTTGTCTACTTCAGGTTGATTAATACCATTAAAATTGAATACCCATTTTTTCTAAATTGATTCCAACTTTAAAACAAAAAAAATCTTTAATCTTTAATGTCCTGATTTAGGATTAGAAGGATTTAAAATTGTGTTGTAGTCGGACATTTTAAAGTGATCTTTTTCATCTAGTTAAAGATAGGTGGTTGAGTAGGTATAGAGAGGGGTGGCTGAGGTTAATGGGTGTTGGGGTGTAAGCAATTTGGTTTAAAGGAGAAAGATGGGTGTGCAATTTTGTACACATACACCAGGGCCCTGTTCCTCAAAGGGATCTTAGACTAAGTTGATCATAAGTGATTATTTAAACAATGTCCTGTGGATTTGTTTCTTATCAGAGGCTTACGACTGTCATAGCGTAGAGATTAAATTTGAACTCCAAAGCGATCTCTGTGCTACGACACTCGTAAGCCAAAGTTTTATTTTAGCAGTTACGTTCAACTTAGCCTAAGATCGCTTGGAGGAACGAGGTCCAGAAGGGAAGTAACTGATTTGGTACATGAGTTGTTGGGAGGGAAAGAAGGGTTGGGGACACACTTAAATGTACCAAATCACAGTCCAGAGGGGAGGATCATTGATTTTGTTAATAAAAATTAAAAGCATTTTCACTCCCTCATTCCTAGCCATCCATAACAAACAGTCCCTTACACAAGAAACATCTGATAATTTTATTCAGAACTGGAAGCTAAGACTTATACAAATGCAAGGTTATAATTGAATGAGAAGACGGAGCGCCGACTTACCTCATGTAGCACTTTGATGTTTGCACCAGCTCGTTATATACAACATATGCAGGTGAACACTGGAACAGGGCGGACGAGGGGTGGATCGCTACAGATTTACGCATGGACAACTGAAATGAATTGACAGACATCATACACAACATATGTTATATTCTTGTTATCAACAAACATGTAAGTTATATTCTTGTTATCAACAAACATGTAAGTTATATTCTAGTTATCAACAAACATGTAAGCTATATTCTTGTTATCAACAAACATGTAAGTTATATTCTTGTTATCAACAAACATGTAAGTTATATTCTAGTTATCAGCAAACATGTAAGTTATATTCTAGTTATCAACAAACATGTAAGTTAAATTCTAGTTATCAACAAACATGTAAGCTATATTCTTGTTATCAACAAACATGTAAGCTATATTCTTGTTGTCAACAAACATGTAAGTTATATTCTTGTTATCAACAAACATGAAAAAATTTATATTCTTGTTATCAACAAACATGTAAGCTATATTCTTGTTATCAACAAACATGTAAGTTATATTCTTGTTATCAACAAACATTATAAAAGTTATATTCTTATCAACAAACATGTAAGTTTTTTCTAGTTTTCAACAAACATGATAAAAGTTATATTCTTGTTATCGACATACATGTAAGTATGGTATAATATGTAAGTGTAAGTATATAATGATAACAAGGATATAACTTACATGTTTGTTGATAACTAGAATAGGAAATCATAGTTTTCAAGTGCCATTTTCTTTAAACATTTCTTTTAAATTAAAATAAAATAAATGTTAATGATTAAAAATATTCTGATCATGGGTAATGAATGCTGTACAATTAAATAATTAAATTATTAATGTAAATGTTATCAATTATTCATCAAAGCATCCCCCTAAAAAAAAAACCCCAAAACAACACAGACAGACAACACATAAATCCTTACAAATTGCAACATAAAACTGGTTAGTTAAAGCATAATCGCTGGACATTTGTTGAAGTAAAAATATTACAAAAATTTAGACTGTTTTCCAATATGAGTCTCCATTAGTTTGAGCATTACCACAAAGTGTCCTCCTCATGTATGTATGTGGTGTCTGGCTCACTTTCCTGACAGTTATAAATCCCCTGTTCATTGGTCATAACTTTCATCATAAAATTTAAGTGATCATTAAACCCTGAATACATCTCTACTGACACCAACTGTTCAGACAAGATGTGTCTATTAATGCAGATATTATTCTCCTTGCTGCTGATGTGAACCTTCACAAAACTCTGGGACACTGACCGTGATGTACTCTCCACTCTTCTGTAGTTCAGCAGCATTCATGAAGAACCCAGCAGCCAGACAGCGTCTGAATACATAGAAATACATAGAATACATATAATACATATAATACATAGAAATACATAGAATACTTAGAAATACAGAGAAATACAGAGAAATACATTGCACAACCTTGGGACCATTCTACGGAGCTATTGTTAGCCAAGATCAATTTTAGTCAATGATTTTTATTGACTGTTGAACATTCCATTGAACCAAACACCCCAAAAACCTGGGAAAGAGCAAGATGTTGTTTCACAAATCTCTCATAAAGCCAAGATGTCTTTATTTTCATCTTGGCGCTTTTGTAACAAGAGCACTAAGATGAAAATAAAAACGTCTTAGCAACACAATAGCTTCACTAAACGGGGGCTTTGTCACGATTGTTGCTGCAGCAGCACAAGTGTATTGTTGTCCCTAGGTCCATGAGTAGGGTTTACAAATGGCAGAATCGCAGAGTATACACTTTAAAAAACCCACAAAAACCACTAAAACCATCTAGTGGGTTTTATTTACAAAGACCAAAATCATTGTAAAAAGTGAATTTAAAAACAATATCTTGTTCACAACCAAATCCAATTGTTTCACAATTATACAAGGTAGTGAATGCACATTGGATCACTAATCACCCCAACCATCCCCCTACCACCAACACTTTCACCCCTACCACCAACATTTTCACCCCTAGCCCCAACACTTTCACCCCTACCCCCAACGCTCTCACCCCTACCCCCAACACTCTCACCCCTAACCCCAACACTCTCACCCCTACCCCCAATGCTCCACTTGGTCACCTCTAATCCCCAACTTTTCACCCTCTCAACCCAACATTCCACCTTCTCATTCCTACTCCCAACACTGTCCTCTCACTTTGACCTCCAAGACTCCAACCTCTCACTTTGACCCCCAAGACTCCAACCTCTCACTTTGACCCCCCAAGACTCCAACCTCTCACTTTGACCCCCCAAGACTCCAACCTCTCACTTTGACCCCCAAGACTCCACCCTCTCACCCCGACCCTCAAAACTTCACCCAGACCCTCAAGACTCCACCCTCTCCCCTTAACCCAACTCTCCAACCTCTCACCCCAACCCTTGAAACTTCACACCGACCCTCAAGACTCCATCCTCTCACTCTGACCCCCAACTCTCCACCCCGACCCTCGAAACTTCACCCCGACCCTTAACACTGCACCCTCTCACCCCTAAGCCCAACTCTGCACCCTCTCACCCGACCCTCAAAACTTCACCTCGACCCTCAAGATTCCACCCTCTCACTCTGACCCCCAGCTGTCCAACGTCTTACCCCAACCCTCAAAACTTCACACTGACCCTCAAGACTCCACCCTCTCGCCCCTAAGCCCAACGCTCCACCCTCTCACTCCTATCACCAACAGTCTATCCTTTCAACACTAAAATCTCATTTTCAGCAATCTAAGTAAAATTTGTGTCAATTTGAAATTAGAAAATTAGATTCAGAAAAAAACCTATCAAAAGTCACAAGTTTGCCACTACATAAATCTACATACAGAGTTTTAAATAATAAAAGATATTTCAAAAGTTTCAAGTTATATTAAAAAAAACCATGCAAAAGCCAACACTATTAAGAAACCAAGCCAAAACGAGTCTCCTTTCACTTCAAAGGAAAAGACATAATAACCTACTGGACAATTTGACACATTCCTCACACTTTGACACAAAAACAAACACAGACGTCAATAGATACAACACAGTAATGGTTTATCTAGCGGAGAGACCATGTAACATGAAACGTTCAATGAACTACAGGTCTTGACCCTGGGACAGGCTCAGCTCACTGCACCAACAAAGGAGGAGGAGCTACCCACCTGGGCCCCGCTACTCAAAGCGATCTTAGGCTAAGTTGATCGTAAGTGCTAAACTATAACATTGGCTTACGATTGTCGTAGCGCAGTAATTGCTTTGGAACCGGTGCCATTCGGCACCGGTTCCAAATCAATTTCTGCGATATGATAGTCTCAAGCCTATGATAAGAAACAACTACACACGACATTGTTTTTAAAATCTCTTACGATCAACTTAGCCTAAGATCGCTTTGAGATACGGGGGCCTGGATGCTGACGTGGGCAAGCCTGCATACCCTGAGAGTGCCACACTCAACATTTGTTTGTTTCAATATCCAAACTTCAGTCTAATTAGGCTGCTAAAAACCTATTCTCTGATAACTTGTTTAAAAGAGCTCCTAAACGACAAATTATCAGTGGATAGGTTTTCAACAGCACAACGCAACACAGTTTCAAACTTAACAATGGTACAAGAACCTGTTCTCAAATGTCACAGCCCAATCAACAAAGTTGTCAATCATAAAACGTGTTCAGCGTCTATTGCTTGTTATTCTGGGTTGCTACTTATGTAAGTTTGGCACTCAAAGGGTTAACCTTTAGGCGCTTGCAGGTTTATTCATGATTTATAGCTGGGGTACAAGTAAAGAGTAAAGATTTCTCTGAAAAGGATTTACAAAATCAGTGGCACCCATTAAATATTGTGTACAGTCGTGTCTCGTATATACGGACACTTACGTTTTTTTTTACTAAAATGTACGGATAGTGAATTTCCGGATATCTGGATCAAGGACTTAAGGACCACTTGTACATGTATCTGAACATATACTACAAAAGAATGAAATCAGGTTCAGACGTAATCTTTCATCGTAAATCTCTATGGTTAGAATTTTATTTGATTATTTAAAATGATGACATGACACAAAATTATTCAAATAAAATACTTTGTTTTACTCTCCTTGACACAAATAAAACAAATTAATTCTTTATATTATGTCTTTGATATGACTTTTTGTAATTTTAAGCTTTCTGTGACCATTTTTAATTCAGTTTTAAAAAAGAGAAACATACATGAATTGTTACCCAAAAAATCCAAATTAAATTTGCTTGAAACAAGCCATCACCTGGGTGTTCATGTGGTACGTGCAACTTCTAGAATGTCACTTGTGTTTACTGAAGGTCAGTCCTAAACACTGTAAGGAGTTTTAAAAACATTTCTTCTTGGCAGGGTGATACCTTCATCTGCCGATCCACCCCGACCTTTCACAGAGTCCAACAGTTGGTTGGTCTGGCAGCGTGCCATGCATCAAAACAGGCCACAGCAAACAACTTGCTCGAAATAAACGGAGAAAAGGTTGAATCTTGCGTCACAATCTCACGATTGTGGACTAATCTTAGAAAGCGGAATGGTTCCACGCATTTCACTGAACAGCTCGCACATTTCCAGAAGGTCCTGGGTGCCGTTTCACAAAGCAGGTGTAATATTATGACCTCGTAAATCATGTGGATTAGCCAATGGGTTCCCTCCACAAATGTCAACAGTTGTTATGAGCTGCGCATCTTATAAAGAGAAACTTGTTCTTTTTTCATTAAAAGTTTATGACAATTTACTATTAACAATTTACAAATGCAAAAATTGTCGTAAACTGTTAACTTTCCAAAGAAAAACCTGTTTACAAGTTTTTGACAAGTTTGGCAATTGTAAAACAGACTCATTGTGCGAGTGCGTATATTAAGTCATCGTGGGTATGAGGTCGTAACTTTACGAGGCATCTGTGAAACAGGGGTCAGGGCCCCATTCCTCAAAGCAATTTTAGACTAAGTTGATCATAAGTACTAAAGTGTAACATTGGCTTACAACTGTCGTAGCGCAGAGATCTCTGCGCAACGACAGTCGTAAGCCTATGGTAAAAAATCAAACTCCACAGAACATTGTTTCAAAAATTGCTTGCTATCAACTTAGGCTAAGATCGCTTTGAGGAAAGAGGCCCTGATGCATACTCCCAGTGGCACCAAAGGCAAGAGGGAAGAGACTATGGTGCCAGATGATCACCACTTGTTTCTAACTCTGGTCTTCATTATCAGAACTCGAGCTGGCGCCATCGATGGATCTCTGTGTTCTGGTGTAGGGTGTGCTGATATACAGCGTGTACACTGGGCAGACTGTATACACAGATAACCCATGGTACGGTGCAAGGATACATTGGAATAAACTATGGTGTCAATGTGGCCAAACAAACAGGTACCTGCAGTACTCTGAATAACAGTCAATCATGTAGGCTTTTTTCTTTCTTACACTCTTCTGTTTTTTTCATTTTTAGTAAAAATAAACAAATAGAAGAAGAACAAAATTCAAATGTCCATGATTTTACTTAATTCCGATCTGACAATAAGTACAAACAAGAAGACAAAGTCATCAAAATCCCCCACAATGGTAAAATACTCTTCATGAATATGTCAACTAGTTATGACTATGTCAAATGTTTTGGTTTGTATATATCTTTCTGATACTAGGTTATTAGATTAGGGTACTTGTAACAGATAATAACTTTGTACGTTTCTCACTCTTGATACATTGACCGGAAAAGAGCACCAACACCTAATTCACTTAAAGTCAAACTTGTTGCCATGGAAACATGACAAATACTTTATTCTATAATCCAAAACTACCAAAAGGCACCAGTTCACCAACAGACCTATCTTTGTGCCAAGTTTGGTGAAGAAATAACAAATGATTTTAATGTTCTGCTCTGAAAAAGAGCACCATTGCAAAAAACGAGAATAAAGAAAAATTTTTTTTACAAAAGTCCCAAAATAGCAAAAAGCACCACTTTAGCACCTGATTGATCTACCTGGAAAGTTTTGTTAAAAAATATTGAAAGGTTTTCAAGTTCTGCTCCAGAAACGAATGGAAACCCCTTTTTGAGACAAAATCTAAAATGTTTCCATGGAAACTAAAAAATATATAAAATGCAAAGTTCCCAAAATAGCAAAAGACACCACTTCAGCAACTGACTGATCTACCTGCCAAATTCCGTAGAAAAATATTGAACAATTTTCCGAGTTCTACTCCGGAAAACACAAATTTGCACAAACGGACAGCATTTATAACTTCACGTCTAGATTATTGCAACTCTGTGTTAGCTGGCCTTCCTTCTGAACAACTTAATAGCTTACAAAGAGTCCAAAATAACGCTGCTCCCATGATTAAAAATAAAAGAAAAAGAGACCACATAACTTCTTAAAGAGCTTCACTGGATGCCTGTAAAATATCGATGTGTCTACAAACTTGCCATTTTTGCCTTTCGTTATTTCGATGGCTCTCTTCTTTCTTATCTCTCTCAAGTACTAACTACATATTGTCCATCTCGATCACTCCGCTCAACTAATGAAAAACTGCTTAAACTACCATCTTGTAACCTTAAGTCAGCAGGTGAATGCTCCTTTAGTTTTCTCGCTCCATTTATCTGGAACTCTCTACCATGCAGCCTTCGAAATAGTTCATCACTTCTTCATTTTAAAAATTCTCTTAAGACTTTTCTTTTCAAAAAAGCCTTTTGTAATTTTTCATCTCAGCTTTCATTAATTTCTCTGTAATTTTGAATGTAGTGTCACAGTATGGATGCTTGTTTGACTGATGTGTGTCAGTGCTATGAGTTTATATTTTAAAGATTTTATAATTTTTGATTATATAAATGCTATCCATTATTATTATTAGTATAAACGGAGTTCATTTTAATAACCCTCGCAAAACGTGTTGCGGGGGATAATTATCCTGTTAATATGTTGTTTGTGTTTGTATGTTACTTTTTAAGTGCTGAGAACACTTGTGGCCATATCAGTGACTAAATGTCAACCTACAAAAGCTGTTGAACATTTATAGGAGCTCTTGAAACAGAATACCACAGGACATGAACAACACCGGGTGGTCACAGTTTGTTGTATATGCAGTTCTCTAACCAGACCACCTGCGGGTGCTAAGAAAGAGGCTAATTTTATGTTACCCCATAACCATGCGGCTCACGGATTTATACTAGCCTGACCTGGATACTTTCGTGAGCCATACAGTAAGGGTTAAAGTGCTAGATTAGAATTTGTAACTACATTGTTTTGTTGAAAACCTGCCCTGTGGTAATTAGAAGACCTCCTCACAACAGGACAGGAATCAACAACCTTTTTAGGTTGTGACTTTGACATTTCCAGGGTTAACCCTTTAAGTGCTGAACCCAACACTACCTTTCCTGTAATGATTTGTGTAAAAGAGCTCCTGTAGGACTGCACCATGACTGTAGAATACTACAAGTGCCGTTTGAACAGTCAAAATAAAATAAGCAAAGTCTAGTATCTACTATTCCAAATATGCAATCAGTCTTTAGAAAAAGAAATATTGCCATAAAGATTGGAAATTGGAAAACCAAATTTCCTAGACTAAACTTTAATCCAAGACTGACCTGATGGCGGCGGTGTCCTGGCCACAAGACTCCAGGGGCAGGTCGAGTCTCTGTGTGATGTCCCGGAGCTGCTTCCTCACCTCCATAGCAGTCTTCATGTTCCTCATGTTGATGAAGTTCTCCCGGCACCACTCCTGAAACACAGAATACAGTTTGTACTACCTGGTAATTGAAATAAAACCATACAAAAACTTTATTGTCAGTAAATCTGCAGAAAACTCCACAGCTATGACAAGGTTAATGTGTAAGTGGCTGGTCATGTACTGTTTGGTTGGCATTTTCCAGCAGTTAGTAAATAGTAATAAAGTCAAATTCCAAGGGTAAAAACTTCTTTGAATTTCCATGTCATTCTAAACATTAGGCAACATTTTGATATTGAAGAATTGTCAAAGCATTATGAATGCTTCACACTGGTGTAAGAAACTACACAAAAACATTTCCTATCTATATAATAAATGAAAGTTGTCTAACATTGCCTGTTGTACTAAATATTTAAGTTGTCAAACACTGTGTTATATGTAAAATGAAGCAATTGTCAAACATTGTCTGGTGTTCTGAGGAAAGATGCGTTTGAATATTTCCTGATGTACTGAGTAACCAAGTTGTCAAACATTGCCTGGTGTACTGAGTAACCAAGTTGTCACACATTATGTGGTGTACTGAGTAACTAAGTTGTCATACATTCCCTGGTGTACTGAGTAATAAAGTTGTCAAACATTATGTGGTGTACTGAGTAACTAAGTTGTCAAACATTGCGTGGTGTACTGAGTAACCAAGTTGTCAAACATTGAGTGATGTACTGAGTAACCAAGTTGTCAAACATTGCCTGGTGTACTGAGTAACCAAGTTGTCAAATATTGCCTGGTGTACTGAATAACGAAGTTGTCAAACATTATGTAGTGTACTGAGTAACCAAGTTGTCAAAAATTGCCTGGTGTACTGAGTAACCAAGTTGTCAAACAATGCCTGGTGTACTGAATAAAAATGCGGTTGAATATTGCATGGTGTACTGAGTAACTAAGTTGTCAAACATCATCCTATTTACAAAATATATTAATATAATATTATCTTATATATGGAATAGAATAAAGAAGTCGTCAAACATTGTCTTATGTAGAGAATATAGAAATTGTCAAACAATATCTCACATACAAAATAAAGAAGTTGTCATCTCAAATATTTGACTTTATTCTGCCTGGGTTCTGCTAACTTGTCTGTGGCAGCACAAGTTAAATTATATATCTCTTTGGGGAGTTTGTTATTAAAACCGTAATAAAAAAATCTGATGACCTGAGTTAATCTGAAGTGCATCATCAGGGAATATTTGCTCCCCATAAATAACTTACCAGGCCCCGTTCCTTAAAGCTAACTCAGTGTTTAGTTGATCGTAAGTGATTTTTGAAACAATGTGTCATGGAGTTGTTTCTTGTCATTGGTTTAGCAATCTCTGCACTATGACAGTCGTAAGCCAGTGTTATATTTTAGCCCTTACGATTAACTTAGCCTAAGATCGCTTTGAGGAACGGGGCCCTGATCTGATGTACAGGTTTTTTTGGTGACAGCAAGCCAACAGTGAAGATGGAGAAAATGTTATTTCAGCAATAACAAAGTTTTGATGAGCAAGACTTCACATCAACTTATTGCAACATTTCTTTTCATGATAATCTCAAATTGATAAACAAATATCTCTTACTTTCATTTTTACAAAAAACCCACCCAAACCTCCAAAAACCAAAGATCATTAAACATACACCTTCTGCAGAAGACTTCAAACTTACACATGTTGTGTTAATGGCTACTACACCAAAACACAGCTGTCTTTCAGAAAACTTTACTAAAGTAGAAGGAGGGGGTGGAGAGATTTATAAAATAATCAACTCGTGTATCTCTCTGATAAAAAAATCAAGTCAAGAGTATTTCCTAATAATTTTTTCATTGGTCTTGCACATGAAACAAATGGTTACAACTTCTAAAAGAATTATTTATGCCAAATGCCAATCGTTTACACAGATGTTTACCGGACGCAAAATTCTGCGTCCCATATGCATAAAATTTGACAAGGGACGCAGAACTGTTTTCGTGTGCGTCCGAAGGGACGCAACAAAACCACAAAACCGATGTTCTTGCTGACGATTGTCGTGGCGCAGAGATTGCTTTGGAACCGGTGCCGAATGGCACTATTTCCAAATCGATTTCTGCGCTATCACAGACGTAAGCCTTTAAAAAGAAATAACTCCAAAGGACATTGTTTCAAAAATCACCTATAATCAACTTAGCCTAAGATCGCATTGAAGAACGAGGGCCTGAAAATATTTCGAAGAAACTGTGTCAGAGTGGGACCCCCATATTATAGAGTGGGACCCCTAAAATTGTTAGTTGCGAGTCCTAGGGACTCCTAAATTTATTCATCAAGGTAAATCCCTGTCTACATCTGCCAGTTCACATCTTTAAAGGATGAGTTCACAGAAACACTACATAAGGCTGCATATGACACAAATTGCATCATCTGCCATAAAAAAAATTTTAGAAATAATAACATTGACAATTAAATTCATGGAATTTTTAAATTGCCAAAAAGTATGTCTTGCACAAATTGACAAACACAAACACCAGGTTTTATGAAGATATCTCAAGTAGTTACAGAGTTCTGTCGCGAACAAGGCAAGCACCTCTGCAAAACCCAAGTCAAACTGGTTTCCATGGAAACGAAAATATAATGAAATACATTTTTTTTTTGGTAAAAAAACACATCAGCATACATTAATAAAGATAACCAGCAAGTTTTGTGAAAATATCTGTAGTAGTTTTGCTCCAGACAAAGCCTGGCCGGACAGACAGCTGGACGGAATTAACTCCTTCCTATATCCCCACCAACTTCATTGCAGGGGATTAATGAACTGTTGAAAGCCTAATCTCTGAAAGGAACTTTTAAAAAAAAACTACCATAGGATAGGTTTTTAACAGCACAAGATAATCACATTTCTGAATCCAACTAAATCAATTCTACACCTATACCAAAATTTAGTCCAGGAAATACCTTTATTTCAATTTTGATTTTTACACAAAGCTGCTAAACATTCCACAGTCTTGGAGCAAGTCTATTCAACACCACAAGGGTTAAGTTTCTTTTTACTCTTTATGATGACACACACATAGTAAGATACAAATTTATATCTTCAAATATGTTACACATTTCATGTTTATTGAACACTGATAAGAAATACAAGCCAACCCATTCCACACTAGCACAAAAAATCTGCTAACATTTTCACAATAATATTTCAGAAGAATACGTTCCTGCGCAGATGCCCTGCTCCAGCCGGCTGGTCGGAGTGATACTGAGTCTGGTGTTGTTACACAACTGTCACAACAACTCCATGTGCAGAGGGGCACCTGTCTCACTATCCATCACACGCACCACAGACAACATGGAGAACTTTGGTATTGTGAGACTGCATCAACAAAACTTCCTGTCCTCTCTTAGTCATGTTAAAAAAAATAGTGAGGGTTATTTAGCTTCTGGAGATGGGTGAGTTAATTAATGATGAGGAGAGTGAGTTAGTGATTTAATTAATGATGAGGAGAGTGAGTTAGTGAGTTAATTAATGAGGAGAGTGAGTGAGTGAGTTAATTAATGATGAGGAGAGTGAGTGAGTTAGTGAGTTAATTAATGATGAGGAGAGTGAGTTAGTGAGTTAATTAATGATGGGGAGAGTGAGTTAGTGAGCTGGGAACGGGGAAAGAAAAGTCAGTGAGTTGGATATAGGGAGAAGAGATTCAGTGAGTGAGTGAGTTTGGGATGAGGAGAATGAGTGAGTGAGTGAGTGAGTGCGTTGGAAATGGGGGTCAGTGAGTCAGCAGGGATTTACCTCGAGGTATAAATTTAAGAGTCCCTGGGACTCGCAACTAAGAATTTTAGGGGGTCCCAGGCTATAACTTGAGGGTCCCACCCTGACACAGCTTCTTTGAAGTATTTTCAGGGCCCCGTTCCTCAAAGCGATTTTCGGCTAAGTTGATCGTAAGTGAAACATTGTCCTGTTAAGTGGTTTCTTATCATAATCTTACGACTGTCGTAGTGCAGAGATTGATTTGGAACCGGTGCCCGGCACCAGTTCCAAAGCGATCTTTGAGCTATGACAATCGCCAGCAAGAACACTGATTTTGCAGTTTTGTTGCGTCCCTTTGAAGACACAAGTAAATATTTTTGCGTCCCTTGTCAAATTTTATGCGTATGGGATGCAGGGTTTTGAGTGAGGGAATTGGGAATGGGAAGAGAAAGTATTTTACCAATCTTGTGGTAATTGTGAAATCAGCATGTGTCATCTACAATAAATTCTCTAGCACTTGTGTACACATAACAATAACCTTTTTTAAATAAACAAAACAGACCTATCCTCGCTTGACATCATTTTGTTCCCACCTAATGTCATCCAATTTGTCTGTAATATACATGAGCCATGGAAACAGCCCATTTAATGTATGCATGTACATAGACACTTTTAGAAAAATTCACCTTTTAAGTGTTTTTAACTGTTTAAAAACTGACTCACAATCAGCATCAAGTGTGGGGAGATACTACTTTGTTGTATATTGTATGATAGCATGAGTCAGATGCAGTGCGTCAGATGCACAGCCCTACCTTTCCTGCATAAGGAAGTGCAGTTGTTGTAGTCACGTCTGTATCCCCCTGATACTGTTGTCTTGTGTACATTATGTATATATATATATATATATATTGCACACTTAGTAAAAGGCACACATGTCTATCATGTCATCAACTCATTAGGACACAGTTGTTTTAACCCTTAAACTGCCAAATTTTATTATTTCCCAAATTCAAATCTAAACAGGTTACTAAAAACCTACTTTGTGCTTATTTAATGCCAAGGGATCCTTAGGATCCTATATGTTCTGCCAACCCCAATTCTGCATTCCAAGGAAAGGCTTTATTTGTAAGTCAAGCTAAAAATGTTAGGATGCAACATTTGTCTGTTTGAGTGTCCAATTACAACAATAGGTCTGAGGTACTACAAGAATGTACCTCGATACATGTATGTTCCTGACACATTAAGATTGTACCTTCCATGTACAAATGTGTACCACTAAGACATAGTTAGAACTTATCTTGTTGGCACTTGTGTCCGAGTGCGAGTGTGCGAGTGTGCGAACATGTGTGCATGTTTGTGCATGCGTGTGTGCGTATGTATGAGTGTATGAGTGTGAGTGAGTGTGTGTGTGTGTGCGTATGTATGTATGCGTATGCGTATGTGCGCGTTTGCATGCATGCGTGTATGTGTGTGTATGTGTGTGCATGTGTATGTGTGTGTATGCGTGTGCATGTGTGTGTGTGTGTGTATGTGCTTGTGTGTGTGTGTGTGTGTCTGTGTGTGCATGTGTATGTGTGTGTATGTATGTGCATGTGTGTGTGTGTGTGTGTGTGTGTGATTTGAGAGTCAGGCACTATTATCAGTTGAGCTTGTGTATGAATGTATTGCTTTTAAATATCATCATAGATTGTGGACTATGCTACTCTATTATGGATTTTTCTGTCTTGAACCTTTAGAATGCAAAGTGCAACATTTAACTGTTTTTTGTCCAAATTCCAACCAAAATAGGCTGTTGTAAACCTATCCTGTGGTTATTTGTTTAGAAGAGCTCCTACAGGACCTTTTGAACAAATGACCGCAAGACATGTTTTCAACAGCAAATTTGGTAAAATTTTAAGTTCTATCTAACATAATTCCCCACAAGGGTTAAAGATGTTGTTAAAACATTGGAATTCCGACAGGGCAAACATAAATGTGTCTAGTTCCAATTTCACTCAATTTGTTGACTTGAACCAAAGACTTCAGCTGTTACAAATCAAGAGAAAAGTGTACTTGACGACACTAGCCTACTTTCTATAGTAATACAACTACTTATACGAACATATTACGTTGTTGAAAGTTAAACCCACACTGAGTGAAGAGCGTATGCAGGGCTGTGTTTTTGACAAGTTTAAATTCGACTGTAGGCTGCCTACAAGATATTGATGAAACTAATTACCTAAAGCACACTGCAATTACGCTGTTGAAGGTTAAATCTACACTAACCCTCACAGTGCTGAACTGGAGCTCTTTTACACAAATTATTACAGGAAAGCTTTTCAACAGCCTATTTAGGTTGGAGTTTGGACACTGAAATTGACAAGTTGTGAGTTAAGCAGTTTAAGGGTTAAAGTGAAGCGTGCGGAGGGCTCTGTTTTTGACATGTTTGAAGACAGACACCACAGTCTGCTGTTTTAATCACACACAAACATCTACCATTGCAACACAAACAGTCTTAGTAATGACTAGTAGCCCGGCCAGAACTACATCTACCATTGCAACACAAACAGTCTTAGTAATGACTAGTAGCCCGGCCAGAACTACATCTACCAGTGTGGTTTACAGATTTAAAAACTGTTATTGCACAAATTGGATGTAAATGTATGTCTGGGCTTGTTTACCTGATGAAAGAGTAGACTTTCAATGGAGTCAAATGCCAAAAACCTTGCAAACTGTTCACCTTTCTTTTGTAAGTGCACCTTTTAGAATGATTTTGGCATCTGTAAACTTGTTTTTCTTTGGAAAGTGAGTATTTTACAATGGTGTTGGTATTTGTAAACCAAATTACCCATTAGCCTGGAGACAATACGACACCTGTACTTATATCAATGATGAGTGAGCCGAGTTTGGACATAACACCAATTTCAACAAATTTTTCACTTATCTCACAACAGCAAGGTTTATTGCGAGAGGAAAGCCTGCATAACCACAATGATGTTGGTATTTGTAAACCAAATTACCCATTAGCCTGGAGACACTAGGATACCTGTACTTATATCAATGATGAGTGAGCCGAGTTTAGACATAACACCAATTTCAACAATTTTTTCACTTATCTCACAACAGCAAGGTTTATTGGAAGAGGAATGCCTGCATCACCAATGTTGTTATCTGATGCATTGAAACCAGTGAGCTTTGGCTGGTACCTGTGTCCAAGAGTGTTATTGTGTTACAGTATTTCACTCTGTCCTCACTGCATGTTGAAAGATTTCCAACACAAACAATAACCAATGTAGGTGGAACCAAGCCCTGCCCCTTTTGGTCTGTAGTCCTTTCAGGGTGAAATATCAAAATCATAGTAAGGCCCCAAAAAATAAATGTTGTGGTTCCGATTACATGTCTCTAAAATTTAGGGTCGGTCGGTCGGGAATTTTATTTTTTTTATTGAATTTTTATATTCCTGATATCAAATTTTAACCTTTAAAGTGCTGAGTGGATTTCAGGCAGTCTTAAA
>JAULCD010243021.1:0-10352 GCA_032361085.1 Calliostoma canaliculatum
GTCGGGCGTTTTAAATGTTGTGATGTATCAAACGTATTAATGTGGGGGTGCAACACTTTTTTTACTGTGTATATATAAGAAAATAACATATAACACATTTGTAATAGTTTTAACTTTACTCACCCTATTAACAGAACTATTCCACTGAATTTATTATCTTTACATGTGGAAAACAGTCTAACAAATATTTTGTTAATTGAATATTTGATGACTTTGAAGGCATACTAATAATCAATTATCTTAAGCAATGTTTTTAACCAATTTTTTAGAGTCTGAGCTTGTGCTGCGGAACCATGACATCAATTTACACCAGGCCTGTAAGGAGGGGAAGCTAGACGTGGTCAAGTACATCCTGTCTCAGAGAGTGGAGGACATTAACAGTCGGGGAAAGAAGAACAGAACTCCAGTAATGGAAGCAGTCTTCTTTGGACAGCTGGACGTGTTCAACTATCTTGTTAAACAAGGATCTGATCTATTGCTGCTTGATACTAACAAATGCAATATTCTTCACATTGCTTGCAGGAGTGGATACATCAACATGGTGAAGCGCATCCTCTCTCTTAATGTGATTGACATAGATAGTAAAGATAAACATGGATGGACCCCGGTAATGATTGCTTCAATGCTTTACTATCAATCAAATGTTGAGCTCCTCATTTCAAAACGCTGCAACATAAAAGTAGTGGATGATCTGGGTAATACAGTCCTCCATAAACTATGTAAAAGCAGAAGTGACAACATGGTAAAGCGCATCTCCATGTTGAAGTACATCCTCTCTTTAAATGTGATTGACATAGAGAGTATTGATTACCGTGGAATGACCCCATTAATGAGCGCTGTAGTTAATAATGTAAGACCAATTGTGAAACTTCTAGTGTCTGAACACTGCAACTTGAAAGCTGTTGATGACATGGGTAATACAATGCTTCATTTGGCATGTGAGCGTGGGCATGGTGACATGGTGAACTACCTTCTGTCACGAGGGGTTTTTACGGGAAGGGAGAAAAACAAAATTGGTCAGACACCTGCACAGGTAAAACCTTACAGAGGAAGGAATCATCCAGATGAATGTAAGATAAACTAGACTTGTAGTTTGTAGGTTATAACGTTACCTAATGACAAATAAATTATATACATACATTCTACAATCAAAATTCTACATCGTACTTATTACTGAATTGACAAAATCTCTTCACTGAAAAGACAAAATTGTATTAAATACAGTGTTATAGAACACTTTACAAGACGTGTTTTTATTCATAAGACACTTTACCTCTGATTATTATTTTTGAAGATAACATATACACTTTTAATCAAAACTAATTCTCGAAAAAAGCTACCCATATTAAAACATATAAACGGTGCTTAACTTTTTGTTCTAAGTATAGTTATTATTGCACAACACGTACAATTTCAATGTATTTATGTCCAGGTTACATAAAACCACAAGTTAAGCGCCAGCCACTTTATTGTATGAGGTTTTTTTGGCCGCAAAATTGAAAATGCAATCAGAGATATTTGATGGCACAAACAACTAATAGTATTTGATGCAAACTATCATGAATGCACATGAATATCCTGCATTTCTCGATATTAAAGTGTGAGAAGAGCAATTTGAGAAACTAACTTTTCAGGCGCTCCAATAACGGCTGATAGCTTAAACAGAATTTGTGTGATGGCAAGACAAACATTATCTATAAATAAAAATAGTGGATAGTTGGAATTTGATACAGTGAGATGTCATGTCACCAGCACAGTGTTATCACACGTTTGGTACAAAAAGACGCTCAAACCAATGATGCTAAAGACCGTTTCAGATCAGGACTGACCGACCTGTCAGTGTAGTGTGCGCTCTGTAATGATATATACTATAAATAATAAATAAATTGTGGTAATTCCACATTTCGGTAAGCACACCTTTCACATTAGACCTGTGTTCATGCAAGACTTTATGGAGCGTGAGTGGTAACGAAGATCATGCAGCCTGAAGCCATAACCACACTGCCATGGTTCACTTGCAACTCAGATTTTAATCTCATAAAACACCTGTGGGACATTCCTGGACGCCAAAAACATCAGCGGAAACCCCTTGTACAAACTGTAGCAGAGTTGAAGGCAGCACTGCACCAGGAGCGGCAACAGGTCCCCAGCAGGCCTGACTCGTAGAATGTGGAGGAGGGTTAATCAAGTAATTAATTGTCATGGATCAACCTATTGACAGAAAACTGTTGTAATATATTCTTAGTGTTTAATGTTTCCATTTTAGACAGTTCTCTGTTGTAACACTGACCGATACATTATCTGTGGGAATAGTGTTCCACACTGGAAACTTGACACAAAACACTTTGTCTTCATTTCAGGCTGTAAAGTCAATAAAAAGTACGCTCCTTCATTCGATGCTGTGTATTTCAAGAACAAATCCCAAATTTGCACATCTCTGTCATCAAGAATAAACATGGGTTCCATGTCAACAAGGTGTTGTTTAACATGTTTTTTTTATTGGACTGTGGTTTTTAATTCTCTACACTTTAGCATCAATTCACAAATTGATTGAATGAGGGATCTCGTAAGAAATTATTGGTGACATAATTGTAATTGGGTTCCTGACCCATTACACATGGTACAGTATTGCAAACAAAAATTGAAAAAAAGAGTGCTGAGTATCAATAGTCACACATACATACACACACACACACACACACATACATACACACATACACACGCACACACACACACTCACATACACATGCATACACTCACGCACACACACACACACACACACACGTACATATACATACACACGCGCACACACTTACACATACACACGCACACACACTCACACACACACATGCACACACACACGTACACGCATAAGCACACAAACAAGCACACGCACACACACACACACACACACACACACACACACACATACAGAGTTTTAGTTTTAATGATATTTTGTTTGTGTCTTTCTTATCGTTTATCAAAATTCAAGCAAGTTCCACCCACTACCTTTACCCTACTATAAACAAAACAACAATAAAAGAACAACTGTCAATATATTGGTATACAATTGGTGTACAGAGTAACAAAACAAAAGAATAACACAGAAACAAATGATTTCTTTTAATCACAAGATGACACGAGTGAGCTCCTTTTGATTATTTACTGAATTATGTCGGGTGCTGACGGATAGGACGAATAACAAACATAGTGTGACAACTGCACAGTTACACCAAGATCATGGATGAGTATTTGAAATAAAGGCAAGATCAACTAGATGCAAAACGTGTACTTTTAATTAGTTACCTTAGGTCACATTGTTGTGGTTTATTTCTGGTGTGTAGTCATGAAGTGTTCATTTTGACTGAAATATCAATTTGGCTTTTAGTTCACAAATATATTCTGTTCATGAAATGACACATAAAACTATATATTCAATAGGCACGAACTGACCTGGTTACTTGTCTGACCTGGTTATTTGTCTGACCTGATTACTTGTCTGACCTTTATATTTTCACCTGAACAATGTTGGTTGTTTACAAATGCTAAAGTTGTTGTAAATGTTGCACTTAAAAAACCTACAATCGTTTTTCCTTTATAAATTGCATCGTTTACAAACTTTTTGGCATTTGTAAACTAAATCCCCTGACTAAACGTAGGATACATTTGATCTCAAACTGTTTTATCAACTTAGATTGAATATGAGTCTTAACTAAGATAGATAACAAATTAGCACACTTCTTGTTTTTATAATCTACATTTCAAATGTAAACTATTGTAATATAAAGTTATTAGAAAATGTACTTACCCTCAGTTTAAAAGTTAAAAAGGGGAAACTAGTCACAAAAATAAAATACCATGAAATCTCAGAAATAAAAAAAATATATAATATATACAAACAAACAGACAGGAATAAAATAAACACCCCATCCCAAAACCAAACAAACTAGAAGTCAGCCGATTATGTAGAATCGTGAGTGAGTGAGCTTCGGTTTAACGCCACTAACTACTGCGCTATCTCGTCCCTATTATGTATAATCATAACAATTGCTGATGAGGGAAAATAAAAGTCTCACACCATATTCCATTGATTTTTTCTTAGACATAAGTCTGATTAGGTACTTTAGGTTACAAAAAAGACATATTTTTATCAGTTCATAGTTTTAGTCTGCTGTCACTAGAAAAAAAAGTGTGATCATTCTAATTACCCGACCTTACATTCTGTAGTGTGAGTTTGGGAATGTATCCAAACTACATGCAACACTTCACGTTCTACACAGTGTTTGTTTGTTTGTTATATTGCCTCCTTCAACTATTGATTTAACAACTAATTCACTCACAACTCCTACAAAACTTAAGCAAGCATCCGTCTTTATGTTACATTAACTTTTAAAATATTGATATAAAAATAGGCAACCTCCACTCTGAAAATTTTGAAATGATAAAACTACATCAACATATTAAGAAACAATCCCACTTTACTTTTTGTTGTAGGACAACACTACATCATCACATGTAATAATTACTTTTTGAGAGAGATATAACATAGGAACGTTGTTACAGCAAACAGGGTGTGAAGGAGTTCTTGAAATAATTACAAAGTAACAGTCAAACATTCCTGTGCATCATGATCCTCCATCACAAGGTCATCTTGATGAGTTTTGTCGTGTTTCGTCGACTGAAGACAAATTGTATGGTTTTACTTGACCCACATATTTAGTCAACTTGTTCTACGAGGGGGCTGAAAATGTACCTGGGATCCTATGATAAAGAGACATCCTATACAATCCATTGGAGACTGGTCTAAGGGGAGTAACTCTATTTAAGAAAAACAAATGATGCGCTAGTAAAATTTTAACATCAACTGTATGCGAGAACACTGTGCTGAAGATTACATTTGTGCAACTATGTGAAAAATATGATTGTTTTAAATCCTAAAAAGTGGGGAGGTAGTGGGCGACGTGAGAATCAATGGAATGTACCCGGAATCTTTTTGTATAAAAATGACTATCATAAACATCACACTCACAGTGGTGACACATCAAGGTAGATCAAACTCAGCACATATATCCCCCACCCTTTGTAATGTCTCTGTCGTTGTTGTGCGTAGCTGGTTTATGGTCCATCAGGGAGCTGACAACAAACAATAGTCAAGGTATACTATCTTTCAAAAAAGAAACGCAACCCGACATTGTAATTCGTATCCATCTGTGTATTGCTTCATGAAACTTTAACACACATATTTATTAATTTGTGCTTATTAATTTGTGCTTTTGTCTTCAAACATTTCTTTCAAACGTATTCAACATGAAATACCTGTATGTAACAGCATGACTTTGATTTGATGCATGCAATACAATAATGTATAGTTTTACATTAGAATGGTAAAGCATTTGGACACAAGCGTCCTCGTGTTTTAACTATAATATTTTAGGGCAAAAATCGATACATGTTCAAAATTATTGTGATACACAGCACCACATAAGAATTAAACACATATTACTTTTTTTTCTTTATGGACATTTATAAGTGATAGTTCAGGATTTCTTGGATGTTAACTTCTCTTTTGGTGCAAGTTCACGACGTGTCGGGGCATGCATTTGCTTCTGATTTAGGAGCTAGCATATGCCCGAAAAGTCGTTAACTTACGAACCAACTAGAAGTTTATATCCAAGAAATACCAAACGATTTATTTTCTTGAAAGCAAGAAAAACAAATTTTGAAAAAAGTTATGAAGTAGATGTGAAATTTAGTTTGAATATGTAAATTTTGATTTTTGTTGTCGTTTTGGTTTGTTTATTGTTGAGTAAAGGTAGTGCGTGGAACTTGTTTGAACTTTGAAAAATGTGTAAAAAAGACACAAACACAGTTTAATTTAAACTAGAACTTTTCATTGTGATGCCCTGCTCTATATTAATCAGACTAACATAGAAACAAAGGATGTTTATTAATAAGAAGATGACACGAGTGAGCTCCCTTTGATTGTTAACTTGTTTATGTCGGGTGTTGACAAAGAAGGCGAAAAACAAACAGAGTGGGACAATTGCTAAACCAGGATTTTGGAGAAAAATTCAAATAAATGCAAGATCAAGTAAATACATAACGTGCAGTTTTAATTAATTGAAATACCCCAGTCAAAGTTATATTGTTGTTGCTTATTTCTGGTTTGTAATCGTGAAGTGTTTATTTTGAAGGAAATTTTGCTTTCAGTTAATAAATATTTTCAGCTTAAAAATGACATAACAAAAACTAAACACAGTGAATATGTTCAATATTCAAAGGCACGAACTGACCTGGTAACTTTCTGACCTTGTTATTTTAGCTGAAAAACGAGGATACCTTACAAATGTTTAAATTGTTGTAAACGTTGCACTTTAAAAAACATATCCTCAAAAGGTGCATCGTTTACAACCATTTTGACATTTGTAAACAAAACCTCATGGCTAAACACAGGATATATGATCTCAGCGCATTTTATCAACTTAGATTCTGATTACCCGACCTTGCCAACTCATTTTATTCACACACTTATTTTCAAACACTCTGTAATGTGAGTACGGGAATGTATCCAAACTACATGGACCACTTCATTTTCCTTACAGTGTTTGTTTGTTTATTTTACTTCCTCTTTTAACTACTCATTTAACAACAAAATCAATCACATCCTCATTAAAACTTAAGCCAGCACCTGTTTTTGTTAATTTAACCCTGGGCTGATTTTCTATGCATTTCTACGCCTTTGCCTTTTACTGCTTTTCTAGTCTAAGGGGATTAACTCTATTTAAGAAAAATAAATGATGCGTTAGTAAAATTTCAACATCAGCTGTGCTCGAGACCCCTTAGTTAAACATTATATTTAGGCAGCTCTGTGAAACATCTGATTCTTTTTAAAATCCCAAAAGTGGGGAGGGGTGGGGAGTATGTAAGAATCAGCGGAGTGTACCATGAATTTTGTGATATACAGTAAAATAACTACAATCAGGAGCTGAACTTTAATGGAAAGTAGTCATACTATCATAAACAAATCAAACTCTGCACATACATCCCCTTTGTAATGTCTCTGTCGTTATTGTGCGAAGCTTGTGCATGGTCCACCAGGGAGCTGACAACAAACAATATTCAAGGTATATGAAAAACAACGCATCCCAATACTGTAATTTTGATCCATCTGTGTATTGATACAAGGAGGATTTTACAAACACAGTTTACTAATTTTTGTCTCAAAACATTGCATTCAAACGTATTTAACATAAAATACCTGTATTTATCATATAATGAGTTGTGCTTTCAATCTGATAAACCAATCTGATAATTGTGGTATCACATAGTGTGATAAACATGCAAATTAGGGTTAGCCCTAACTACTTTTGATAAACTCTTAACTTCACTGTAGCGAGTCCTACTAAATAAAAAAAAACAACGTGAGAAGCAATGTTACAATTTACATTGGAGTTTCCGCTGTGCAATGACATGGCAAAACAGTTGTGCTGTATGTTGTTCTTTTGTCAGGAATAGACCTTCAGTAAGAATACAATATTTCAGGTATGTGTTTTATTCGTCGTTATTAAATTATACACAACCACAAAACAACTGATCAGTGAAAAGTATGATATCTAAAAATGTAACGGTTTATCAAAGTGTAGAACGTGAAGAATTTCGACACAAAAGATTTTTACGTGATTTTTTTAGCAATAAAACCATCTTATTATAATCTACGTTTACCATACCTGTTGATAGACTGTCAAATTTCTCACAACATCTGAACCCAAATGTAGGCAAAAGAGCGTTTAATTACCATACCATTGTTTGACAAGCAGAGAAGTCAACTAGTTGTTGCCCCGCATCGACCATGACACGACACACCCGCGACTTCGCGTTTTGATTTTAAATAACACTTCTCAATTAAAATCAAGATGTTTCGGTCTTTAACTATGGTTACTAAAATTAATTCCACCAGGCATTATAATAACCTAAAACTCATGGTTTATATGAAGATACTTAATCATACTTTTGCAATCCTCAGTCGAGTTATTTTGTTTACGCGGTCTGACACCGCAGTGCAATGCTTTGGAATGTGCCCTTGACCTTAGTATGAAATTCCTTACAGTATTCATACACTCTAGCAAAACTTTGATTGAAACAAAATTGCATCTAAAAAACGATTAAATTTAGTATGACATTATATGATAAAACGATTATTACCCTCGTGTGTTTCGGTATCATAAATATCATATATTAGGAATAAAAAAATAGCTTTATCTTCCAAGCACAGTCAGTGCTACATACCACATTAAGTTTGTTGTGCCGAGCGCCACATTCGACCTTTTTTAAGTGTTTAAATTTCATTCTGACACACTATTCCCGATTTCAATGTCTCATTTTGGTGTCAAACGGACTATACTCTATGTACCACCAAACCTAGCTACAGAAAGTGTAAATCTGACATATGTCAATCTTGCTCTCCTCCGTGCAGTTTACTACTCATACATAATCTGTTGACAGATCCAGATATTTTCTCTGGATAAACTTATTTATTTTAGCACTCTGTTATCAACAAAATGCACATTTGCAGCTGGTAGGATTTCCGTATATCTATATATATGTTTCATTTTAAGATTAAAGTCAATGTGAACCAAAAAAGCCTTTTAAATCAGCAAGCCACATACGTTCACCTTTATGTCAAGGACGCTAATTTAGAATTGTATTATATTTTTGTTTTCATGTTTTATGTTATTTATTATATTTATGTTTTGTGTGGTATATTTAAAGCAAGTTATCACAGCATAGGTCTATAAACTTCAAGGAACAAGGGTAAAGTTATGTTTTGTCATTGTCATTGTTTTGGGTCACACCTCAGATTGTTTTTAACCTATGTTATGGTAATTTGTTTTAAATCAACAGTCTGAATAAATTTAATCATTTGCAGGGTATTTTAACCTATGTGTGGATTTACTAGTTCTATAAACTTAACCGCGTGACTTCATTTGTAATTCAAAACTATCTACTGTACAAACTCCCTAACAATGATTAACATCAATGGAAATCGACTCATAAAGTGTACAAAATTAAAGGCACAATAAAAAAAATTCACTAGTTTACAAACATGACATGTAAATTATTGCAAATCGGTTGTGTCTAAACAAGGCAGGAACATAATTAAAAAAATAAAGACACCTAAAATTAAAATCTGCACAAACTTCTGAAAAAAACCCAACAAGAAAGGGATAAGCAGACCCCTCTGCAGTAACCCAAGTTTAATGTAACGAAGAAACCGTTAACGAGCTCAATGAGTTGTGTGTGTAACTTCTAAGTTATGTAATGGGCTGCCACACAACTTAAGAACCGACTTGGTTTAAAGTCCCACGTAAAGTTGCAACTTGGGTGGTATGACGCTGGACTAATATAGCACACCTGGGCCCCCGTTCCTTAAAGCGATCTTAGGCTAAGTTGATTGTAAGTGACTTTGGAAACAGTGTCCTGTTGAGTTGTTTCTTATCATAGGCTTACGGCTGTCGAAGCGCAGAAATCGATTTGGAACCAGTGCCTTCTTTGTGCTACGACAGTCGTAAGCCAGTATTATAGTTTAGCTCTCACGATCATCTTAGCCTAAGACTGCTTTAAGGAACGGGGGCCAGGTCAACAGGTACAGTTTACAAATGACAAAGTGGTTGTCAACTGTTCTCTTTTCAACTAAAAAAACATGTTTGTCTTTCGAAAGTGCAGTTTGGAACATGTTTGGCATGTATAAATTTTATTTTAAAGATTTATTTTCTTTGGAAAGTGTAGTTTACAAAAATGTCGGCATTTAAACAAAACATATTGTCCCAATACGCTGTACATTTACATGTGTATACAATTTGATCGTGCAAAGTATAATGCTCATATTGTCACCATTTGGTTGAGATGCAAAATGTTGATATGCAGTCAACAAAATCCAAATTATAGTGCGGTTTGAAATTGCAAGAAATTTGGACAGAACTCGGCGTTTGTGTTAAAGATCTAAAAAGAATTAATTAGTTTTTGTGTAAAACCTCCAGTCCAAATAGGCTGTTGAAAACCTATCCTGTGATAATCTGTTTAAAAGAGCTCCCGTAGGAGCTCTTCTAAACAAATTATCACAGGATAGTTTTCAACAGCAGAAGATTGTTCTGAAGGATTGTAGGTAAAAATGATAGAGGTAAACACGGCACAGTAAAATGGCCCAGGAAACAATGGCACCGGGAAAAATGGCATATTCAATGTAAAAATAGCAACAAATGTCACATAATTACTCTATAATATACCAAATATTAACGTTGCTCAGTTATATCTAAGGAAAGGCCATTATAATGAGTATACAATAGATGACAAGC
>JAULCD010243132.1:0-10352 GCA_032361085.1 Calliostoma canaliculatum
CTCAAACGACTCTAGAGTCACCTGAGGCTAGCCTCAAACGACTCTAGAGTCACCTGGGCCTAGGCTCAAACGACTCTGGAGTCAAATTAAGGGGGCGTCATCTGAGCCTACTACACCGGTGCTATTTGGAACTCGTTCCAATCGATTTCTGCGCTACAATAGTCGTAACCCTATGATAACAAACAATTTAATGAGGACATTGTTTCAAAAATCACTTACGATCAACTTAGCAATAGGCGCTTTGAGGAACGTAAATGACCAAAACGATTTGTGTTAATCACTGTGACTTACTCCATGTAACTGACAGACCTCGGATGTACTTGACCAGTAGTCTAGACAAGAAGGTGCTGTTCTTGGCACGTTGATGACATTGTGTTACAAGCCTTGACGTATTTGTTCTATGTGTGTGATACTTGAGCGAGAAAATGAAATATTTACGTCAACATTTGACATTTACAACTAAATGTGCACTGAGATGAGTGCTATGCCAAATTTCAATGTTTAGATTGAGTTCATTATTTTTGTCCATTTGGGTACCTATTAAGCATTAAGGATAAAAAAGCCTTTACTACAGGAAAAGTAGACTTGATTGGTTATAAAATTCAGTTGATCCATGGGCAGTTGTTATGACCATAATATATGCCAGTACTAGAGTAGAACATGTATTTTAAAAACATAGTTGTAACTTCAGTATACCTAATAAAGTATTACGAATAGAAGCAGTCACATTATGAAAACATAATTAATCATTACTGTTGTGCTGTTTGGTGCTTACTTTGTGGATATTCTTAAAATATTACTGTATTTGTCTTTTAGCACTATCAGAGGAGAAGCAATTTTTTAACACCATCATTTTTTATTCCACAAAGCTGTCGTAAGGGTGAGACATCTTTACTTCCTTAATGTTCGCGTTAAGAGAACACTTAGATAAGAAAATATAGACGTCTTAGCCCCACAAAAAGGTTTTGAAACAGAACCCATGTTTGTAGTTTTCGCTGACAACATACAACAACATGTTCTTTTGCCGGTCTGATTCCAAGTCACTGACCCGTGTTGTGTTCAGACAGTGACCTGGGCTCCGTTCCTCAAAGCGATTTCAGGCTAAGTTAATCGTAAGTGCTAAAATATAACATTGACTTCCGGCTGCCGTAGCGCAAAGATCGCTTTAGAACCGGTGCCATTCGGCACCGGTTCCAAATCGATCTCTGCACTACGACAGTCGTAAGCCTATGATAAGAAACAACTCCACATGCCATTGTTTCAAAAACCGCTTACGATCAACTCAGGTTAAGATTGCTTCGAGGAACAAGGTCCTGTTCAGTAGTGTACCTATGGACCCATTGGACAACAGTTGGTGTTAATGCAGTGATGTGGTCACTGTATTGAATATCCCAGATTACAATAATATTAATGGTCATATACTTCAATCATAGTTTAACTGTCAGACATGACAACGTTATGATAAGGTCGAGCATGCGACATTATTCCCTACAACATCATATTACTCTTTGCTAGCAACAGTAGCAATAGTGTTGACTCATACTTATTTTCAAATATTGTTATAAACATAAATACTGATTTTTGGTAAACTAGCCTGGAACAATAACTCGTATAAATGTGCTGTCACTTTTAGATTTTACTATCAACAAAATTGACTAAACGGTACATGTGAGGCCAAGCACGTGACAGCTGTGCCTTGACTGACTACGATATCGGACCTCTTTACTTTACAGCCTGATATGTAGAACTGGATTCATACAATAATTTTATGGAACATTACTGCTTACAATACACAAAACCCCATATACTTTAAAAATCATGTTTTTGTAAGCTTTTTATAAAGTGTCGTTAACACAAAGCATCGTAAATATGTGACCATTTGCATTTGCAAATAAATTTAGTTAATAAATGTTAATACAAATGATACAATATTTTTGAAGTATACACTTTCCAATGTGAAACTTGTTATCTTTTGAACAGTCCACAGTTGGGACCTAATTAATTACCATTAGTGACACGGTTACAATATTGTAGTTTAGGCTACTGAGCCCCTTTCCCCAAAGCGATTTTAATGTTAAGATGGTTTAATGACACCGGTTCCAAAGCGATTTCTGCTCTATGACAGTCGTGTTTCAATGTTATACTGTAGCATTTACATGTATGATCAACTTATCCTAATTTCTTATTGCGGAACGGGGCCTGGGTCTGGGCCGAGTCACCAATTCGAAATCATCCCCAGAAAATCTCCGAGGTAAGCAAATTACAAAACCACCAGGTGATAAACGAATGATGCTGATTCGTAAAAAGCGCACAGAAATAAATGTAATCTTGTAGCGAGACCCACACACCCTCAGTGTATTTTTGTGTAACATCTCCATTTAATCAATGTATAGAGGTTTGGTTCAGAATTATGTTTTTACTTTGTCCGCTAGCTTAGCAAATGGGTTCCCAGGATACAAAGACAAGAACTTTTCTGTTTTGACTAATTACACGAAGTTTTATATTTAGCCAAAGTATAAAAACAAATTGAAAAAAAGTTTCCATTTGTTGGGATCGTAATTATTTTTGTCTTGTAATACGTCATCAAAATTCCTTGTTGCCAATTTTTTCTTCTTCAAATATTTGAATAGCAGTTGATTTGTTTATACGTGACAAGCAGAGGATTTTAAACATTTCTGGCTGAACTAAACAAGGATGACAATATGTATCGTTTTTCTTATTCGAGCAAGCAGCAAAAACATAAAGCTTTTATAAATGTCTTAGTAAATGTGTTACCAAATATTAATATAGCACTGTAGCATCTTATGCCAAGCTTCCGAGGCCAGCTATGTTTTGTCGGCATTCCAGCAAATTAAACATTCAACCCCTGTCATTATTTGCCCTCCTTTATCTCTTTTCTGTTCTGAAAATGACTTTGATTACTACTATACGACTGCACACAACTCTTTAATAGCGACCTCGTTCCAGTAATCGAGGGTTGCTTTTTTCAAGTAATGACAGATGATTAAACTTGTTCACGTTATCGAAATTCTTTCTATAGTGCGCCCTTGCGTTTGACCTATTTTGTAAAGAATTTGGAAAAAATGTTCAGATTTGATAAAACACGCGTTAATATTCATGCTTTCATCTAATAGATATGCATATCAAAGGCTTTCAAAGCCTAACATGCTTCAGGCAGGGATGAAATTTGCGTCAAATCACATCGATGCCCTTTTTGATTTATTCCAGCGTATTTCAGGTTTTAGCATTAACCACACTGCAGATGATATTCGTGGATATGGAAGAACGTCAAGACCCCGTTCCTCTAAGTGATCTTAGGCTAGTTATTTGTAAGAGATTTTCGAAATAATGTCCGGTGGAGTTTTTTCTTATCATAGTTTGTCTGTGATTTAGCAATGATAGCTTTAAAACCGGTGCCAAGTGGCACCGGTTCCAACGCGATTTTTGCTCTACGACAGTCATAAACCATTTATTTTTATTTTAGGACTTACGATCAACTTAGCTTAATATCACGTTGAGGAACGGGGCTTAGCTCATGATCTGAGTTTTCCCAATACGTTGCGAAAGTGCCAATGTATGCTCAAACAATAAGGTCAGTGAACTAACATTAGAGCAAGTGTCTTCAGTGATTTTATGTTTTGTTCAAAAGTGTTAGTTAAGAATTATTTTTGCTGTTGTAAAAATCAATGAATATTGCAGTAATACGCCCAAGAGGTTTTAAAATGTCCACCACATAATTTACTATAACTTGAAACAAAAAAACAACAAAAAAACCACCACACAAACACAAAAAAGTATCAAAAAAAAAGAATCAAAAACACTCCAAAACGTTCAATATAAAAATTCCAACACCTCCAAAACAGAAATAAAACTATACAATCTCAACCAGAAAAAAATCCCCACCAACCAAACACCAGACACACAACACAACGCACAAAATATCTTGCATTATTACATTAATAAAAACTGCATTCTCTAATTTGCGTTTAAAATGTGAATAGTCTGTACAAGTCCAGAATATAAAGATATCCTTATAAACAATAAAACAAAATCATAAAAACAGTTCTTTGGTGGATCAGCAACTGCTAAATGAATCTTATCCTAGATCGTATTTATCAATGTTACTGCTGGTTTTCAGATTTCAACAATATTTAAACACAACAAAACCAACCAAATCACTCCTTCCTCTTTCTTTCACCGCCATAAAACAATTGCTACAATCTATCCAACAAATACATATTGTGGTTCTGATTACATGTCTTGATTGTAGGTAAGTAGGTCGGTCGAGATTTTTTTTATATGAAATAATGTTTTAATGATATCAAATATTAACCCTTAAAGTGATGAGTAGATTTTAACTAGTCTTAACATTGTGACCACCTTGTGCTGTAAAAAACCTATCCTGTGGTAATTTGTTTAAAAGAGCTCGTACGGGAGCTCTTTGGAACAAATTATTACAGGATAGGTTTCAGCAGCCTGTATCAGTTGGAATTTGGAAATTAAAATGAGCTAATGTTGTGCTGAGCACTTTCAGGGTAAATAAGATAAATTATGTTTTCAGCTGCAGTAGGTGATATGATGTTATTGTTTGTCATTATGATGATATAAATTAGGGTCGGTCCCCGTTTGCTGTAGGCAAGGTCGGGTAATCGGAACCACGATATTTATCAAAGTTGGTCTCATATTGACGGATAGGATGATAGTTTTAAACTAAACGCCCTCAATTGTTTTAGACCCATACATGTATGTGAAATATAAAAAAATAAAATGTCCCATGGAGCTGAAAGCGACTATTGGTGTTTGCTTTTTACGCAAATGAAGTAAAAGTGGAGTAAACTGTTGTGTTCATCAACAGGGCAAAATTGCCTTAAAATAGTCAAATTGTATTATTATGTGAAGGAGATGTAATGGTATCATTAAGCAAAACAATGTCATAAAAAGTGCGGCATTAATGTAAGTAGGGTCGGGGCGTGTGTTCACGTTACTGTGTACCGTGGAAACACGGCTAATTGAAACTCCTAACAGTATGACACAGTTCATACAAGGTGGATGTAGCTATTTCGGGAATGAACTATTGCTCAAAATGTTTCCATTAGTCTCTATAAACTGTTTTATTCAATAGTATTTACGAACAAAGGGTCCTACGAACTTAGATTCGGCTGATTTTCTTCTTCTGCACTATGACCAATAACCACACTAGGTATACTAATTTGTATGTATCCTCTTGAAAGACAGGCCCCCGATTCACAAATCCATCGTACATGTACGACGTTGTAAACCATGCCTTTGGCCTACGAATACTAAATGTAGTTGTAAAGTCTACAAATTCAAAGGACAAACATGATAACCTTTAGAATGTTCACAGTTTACAGAGATTTTTAGCATTTGCAAACCTCAACCACTGGCTCAGAAAGATGGTTTACGACGTCATAAATTAACATTGGCGTTTAATTGATGATGCTTTGATTCTATTCTAAACATATCTGGACGCCGTTCCACAAAGCGACCTTATTGTTTTCACTGAGAACTCGTGATCTATGTCACACAAAAAAAAATTTGACAAATAATATATTTGGAGTAGTTTTCTGTGTTGATGTCTTCTATTAAATTGAAGATCCACGCATTATTGATTCTTCGTCTTCAAAACACTTTCAGTACAGAGAGGATAAAAAAATCATTAAAAAAGATTGATATGTGCTGACCTTCAAATATTTCAATTATAAAACACACAAATGGTTTTCTTTCCGTCATTGCAATGTTATTGATTGTCAATCAAACCACATAATCAAGGCCTGAAAAGTTGGCAGAAAAGTCAAGGAACGACGGTTTGAACACAACAATGCTCATGTCACCAAAGTACTGTCGGAAATCGAACAAAAACACTGTTTTTGTCACATTCATATTTTCAATTTTTAGTAGTTAATACGTGAAAGTGTGAAATATTTATTAAACTAATCTTAACTACAGTCAATAGTAGGAAGATAGGAAACGTATACACAGACTTTAGTGAGAAGAGATTAGGGCAGACACGAGCTATGCGTTTTGTAAAGTCCAAAGCAACATTTTCAGAACAGGCCGTGGATTTTTGCAATATAGTGTGCTAGGATAATGTATTGAAAATGATACATTTTAAATGCCCATTTTGAAATTAAACTTAGCTTTATTGTAAACGATAGTTGACGTGAAAATAATAACTTCAACACTGAAACTATTAAGAGTGTTGCTGCCATAGAGTCTCACTATATTCAAACTGTGCTGTGTGCAATTACAAGCATGGCTCTTGATATGTACTGTAAACAGTGAAATTTTGCGACTGTGAAATTTTTGCGAATTTTGCGAATGAGTCTCACTCGCAAAAATATAAAGCAGAAAATAAGCATACATAAGTGGTGGTTAACAAACTTTATTCATGTCATCGAATGTAAGCAAACAAGTTACTCAATAAATTAAAAATTACATGTTTCAAGTTGTTACAAGACACCTTAATAAGATATATAGAGTGAAGGTTCCACCAGTGTGACTTGTAGTACGTGAATATTGATCCTGGCTATGGTCTCCACATGATCCAGTCTATCGCGTTCTGTGCAAACATCAGAATCCGCCTTACAGACAGCAGCAACGTCCTCACAGACACATGAGATAAGATCTTTGTGCTTGGAAGACCCTCAAGCATTTCCAGAAGAGCTGTCTTGACATTATGAGATTTTATCTAAACACCCAGGGCCCTGTTCTTCAAAGCAATCTCAGACTAAACTGAGGTGCGAAAATATAACATTGGCTTAGGCTAAGTTGATCGTTAGTACTAAAATATAATAATGTGTCACGACTATCGTAGCGCATTTATCGCTTTGGAACCGGTGCTATTCAGCGCTATGACAGTCGTAAGCAAGTGATAAGAATAAACTCCACAGGACATTGTTTTAAAAATCGCTTCCGATCATTTTAACACTGTGGTCGTTTTGAGATACGGGGGCCATAATACCCTTGAGGAACAAATATTTTACACAGTTTTCAGCTAAGATGGGAAATGATTATTTTTGTGACAAATACTGCCAGTTACTTTCCAAAAAGTTTAGTTTACAAATTCCAAAGTTGTTGTATTTGTGCACTTCCGAATGAAAATTTCACAAATGTCCAAATCTTTATAAACTAAACATTTTCTTTATAAAAACTTCACTAATGCCCAAATTGTTGTAAACTATGCACTTCTTCAACGAAGGTTGGTGAAGTGTGTTGGAGTGGGTTAAGTACACATGTTCACATTTTTAGAAATTTTTAAACCAAACTTTATTTGGGCCGAGGGACACTAAATAATATATTTGGTATTTGCAAACCAAATCCATTTGCACAGTGTTATTAGATAGAAATAGATTACGAATAGCGTATTACGGTCAGATACTTTCACGTTAATCGCCGACGGGGTGTTTTATGTTACTAAAAGCAATTTATTTCCAGTCAATGTCAAGCCTTTGCGGTCATCATTCGGGCAGAAACTTACATTAAGATATAAAGGAGATGTTAAAAGTATCGTCATGTTATCGTTTTAAAAGACCTATACAAATCGAGACTCGCAGGTTGCACAGAGCCAAACAAGGTGTTCTCCTGCTGTAAAAAGAACGCTGTTAAACCCTGACTCACTCAATTGCTCAGGAAAAATTTGCACATGCACATATACATTTAATTTAAGTGCAGCTAAAATTGTAAAGTGTCGCTGGAAAAATGTACGGAAATTATTCAGCAGTTTGCCATTGGTTTAATGAGATTTCCTATGGAAATCTCATCAAACAAATGAAAATCTGAGGAATAATTTCCGTACAGTTTTTCTAGTGTGTGGGCTTTCAAAAGGAAACATCTTGTTAGACAACGATATAAGATGTTATACCAAAACTTTGCCTCGTAATGCAATAACGTTGTTGTAACCTATTAAGACTGTTTGTTCTTAAAAGAAATACTTGTTTAAAACAAAGTTTAGCATTTGTGTACTAAATCCATTGGTACATATAAATTAATACTGTCTCTTTGATGTGAAAATATATCACCTTTAAACAATTTCTATCTCATTTAACACTGAATCACATCAAGTAGGGTTCAAACACATCATCAAGTGATTTGTTCAGAAGAGTTGTTATGAAGCCGCTCTGTAAACACATCACTGTAAGATAGATTATCAACGACGTAGTTAAGTTTGACATTCAATGTTTCAAACGTAAATTTAACATGGCACTATGAAAGTTATGTTTGACTTTAGTTTTTAGTAAGAATCAAATCATATTTTTAAATGACGTGAATGTGACCCAAGGTATAGACTTCATACTTGATATTTAACAAACTATTGATAACATACTACTTTTGTCGCTTACTTAGGTACACATAAATGTGTTCAAAATACTAAAATAACACCGGCCATAACTGAAATGAAAGAGAATACGCCTTCAGGTCTCTCTCGTGTAACTGATGATTAATATTTAACACTGAGACATTTTAAAGTGAATTAAATTTGTCTGCTAGTCTACTGGGAAATGAGCGTTATATATCCATTTAACTTTTCTCTGTGAGGATCCGGGCACACAATATGACAAGATTAGCTAAACAAACAAAGCTTAATTCATTGCACTGCATTTCACTCCCTGGAAGGGAGTGAAACGTAGTGCAATGGATTAAACTATATATGTTTCTTCGATATGGCAAGATATGAAAAGTCAACGTCAAAAAAATATTTTAAATTCATTATCTATCTAAACCTATTCTACTAGACGTAATGAAATGTTAATAAGACATACCTTGACTTAAATCCGTCACAAATCGTAAGGTATTTTGTTATTTTTCTTAGTTTTGTTTTGTTTTGGGTCTTTTTTAGCCTACACATTAATTACATTTTAGTTTAATATCAACGTCAGGAAAAAATCAAACAGTACTAATTGTTAGAACTGTTTTCATTGGACATTTAGACAATTTAAATATAAAAACTGTATGTATGAATCGCCGAGTTTAAGTGATAGCAGCTGGGGTTCGCGAAGTAAAAGCCGGAAACTAGTCTCAACCTATTGTCTGTCATGATAGACTTCATGGGTCTCAAAAACATTACAGACATAAAAGTAGCATAGATTGATGCATGTATGAGTTTGATCAATAAATTTGGTGCGTTCATTTACATTGCTTTTGTGGAATTAGCACGTCACAAGTCAGACTTTACATTTGCATCAAAGAAAAACACACATCATATCTAGATCACTATCTGAAGTGAGTTCAGAGATCAATGCCGTTGTACGGTACCAGAATACAATATTGCACATTACTCTTCTTGAGAATTGTAATCGATGACATGCTAGCACAAAGCTTTTAAGAAAGGGGGTCGAGGACTAAACTAATACACGTTCACTTTGCGTGTGACAATTGCAAGTAGAGCTAAATTAACAATATGCTATATGATTTTCTTTTCTTTTCTTTTGTAAGAGATTCCGTTGGGTAAGGTTGTACCGAAAGGTCACTTTTTTTACGTTTTGAGCAGCTACCGTTGTGGGAACTAGTTATTGACATTGATCAAAGTATAAAGATCCCTCCTCAATAACTTGTAAACTTTTATGAAAGCTGTGTGTATGACGGGTGCTACATGTTGAGTGGGACATGCTTACTCTTCGCGAAAACCAAATGTTACAACCGGATTTTTATTAATTCATACATGCAACTTTTTTTACATTGCCACAATGTCCAATGGAGTATTTGCTGACAGTTAATGAATTTAGATCATTCTCTGGCTTTGATCTTTCATATTGTTTAAAGGTCATCAATATAAGCTGGTTTTACCACCTGATTCACCTTCAAAGAGTTGAGTTCATTTAAGTAACACTTAAAACTATGTCTACATTTCACTATCATAAACCTACATTGTGGTAATTTGTTGAAAAGAGCTCCCTATGGGAGCTCTTTTCAACAAATTATCACAAGAACGATTTTCAAAAGCTTTATGGGTGTATACTAATAATACTGATGTCACCTCGCCTTCTAAGGGTTATTCCCCAGATCAATAACTGCAAACTCTAGCGGTATTATCAGTAAAGTGTTTTGATGTGAATATATATCAATAAATAATGTGCTCATTGCTTCCTGGGTGATAAAAGCCACGTTATGGTAATATAATGCATTGAAAGGGAATGGAAACCCCAACAATATGCATAGTAGTGATCTAATTTGTTCCAATCTGTTGTTATTCCCTAGCGAGATTACAAGAGCTATGCAGAAAATTATAAATAGGAAAATACAAATATACATAATGTGAACAAGCAGCTGACATGGTCAAGCTATACCCCCCGCAACTGGCAAATTGTTTTTGAATTAAAGATGTCAATGGGCAT
>JAULCD010243243.1:0-10352 GCA_032361085.1 Calliostoma canaliculatum
ACTATAATAGTTCAGGGCAAAACTATACTTTATCAGAAGACACATGACGGTAGAGCATACTTTATTTCTTAAGTCCATAAAAAATAATGTTTGCATTCGTGAACGAAACCCATAGGACCAGTGTCTACAGTTTCCTCAAGTTAGGGGGGCGTCATTTTATGACGTCGTAAATCATTTTACTAGACCAAAAGCTTAGGTTTACAATAGTTAACAATCGTTAATAAAAATGCTCTTTCCAAAGGAAAACTAGCTTTTCTTTGGACAGTGTGCAGTTTACAATATATATATATCGTCAAAACATTATGTAAGGTTATATTTTTTAAACTTAACGGACAATATATCATTTGAAGTAATCAATTTTACAGGCCCACATCTATTGCCAAGCCCTTTTAGCGAAATGTAAATTCGTTCGTGTCAAAAACTTGTTTTATATTAATTTTGTCGTGTCTGAGAATAAACTATCGTGTACATCATGCATATTACTATATAGATATGTAGCATCAAATAGTTGTGCCTTTGTCCCTCTTGTAGGTACCAATGTTTGAAACATGGGGTCCTGGATTTTGACCAGAATAATACTATAGTTCATTAAAGTAAATTTAAAATATAAAATCAAAATAAAATAAAACCAACTCACGAAGTCTAAGAGCATCAGCCTGAGATGCAGTCAGTGATTCATCATCATCGTTATCATCATTGTCGTCATCGTCATCATCGTCGTCGTCGTCATCGTCGTCGTCCACCTCACCACTAACCTCATTGCAGCACGCCGGGTTGAACAGGAATATTTTGGAGCCAAACTTTACAGCAACGTCTCCATCGGAGTCGATTTTAACCACACGGCCTCGTTTCCCTAACATCTTTAGTTCAAACAATAAATTACATATCATAGTTGCAGTTAACGGGTGTTTTTTATCATTATCATATAGTATTATATAGACACCTGTTTTTTTATTCAATATTTTCAGATTGTTTCTAACATTCGTAAATAGGTGATTATCAACTCACATGTCCTCAATCCTTTGGTTTTACATTTTACAATAAAATAGTATTTCGACATTTGATTGCGATTAAAACCAAAACAACGTGACTCTTTTTAGCTGATGTGGATTTGTTTAGGAAGAGATATGTAGAAGGTGGAAGATACACAAGATTTAGTTTGTGAGGACTTCATTTTATTCTATTTTATTTTATAATGTTTTTCCAACAAAATGTCTTAGTATTTGAACTTTAAATTGTTTGATAGGCATTTAGAAGTTGTGAGTATAAAATGTGACAAACTTTATGGGTGATTAACTTCTTTATTGCACAGTAGTGACGTTTGGGTATAGATTCTTATACCGTTTTCAAGCTGGCTAACTTGAGCTTTGTTAAGTGTGTTCCTGATTGTGAGCATGGAAGGGAAAACGAACACTGGTTTGGGGTATTTTAACCGATTACTATATATTATAACTGAGCCACATTCACATATTTATAATTTATGACAAATTCAAAATATTGTTAAGGATTTTGGGGATGTCAACTTCCAGTTCGTTGCATCTACTCGCTTTTTCCTCATCTGATGAGGGTGCAAGCATATGCCCAGAAACGTCGTGAACTTACGAAAAAGAAATTGACATCCATGAATTCAAAGAGAATTCAAGTTTAAAATACCCAAAATATTAGATTGTAAGTTGCAATCTCAAGATTATTACTACTTCAAGTCTCACCGGCTTCATGACGTCAAGCCACCCGCCATGATCTTCTTGTAGAACTTGAACCTTTTTTTCATCATCAGTTATCTGAACCACGTCGCCAACTGACAATTTTGGAACCTGCACAGCACAAAATTGAGATGTAATATAATTGCCACTGCATAACATGTGCATATAGACCCCGTTCTGCAAAGCGAACTTAGGCTGGACATTAATCACACTGCCATTAACAGACCAATAGATAAGCCTACTGCTTTCGGTTATGGCAAGGTTGCACTGAGGTCAGAGCCCCGTTCCCCAAAATGATGTTAAGCTACGTTGATCGTAAGTACTAAAATATAACAATGGCTTCGGCACCGGTTCCAAAACAATGTCTTCACTGCGACAGTCGTAAGCCTATGATAGATAAAAAAAACAACTCTAGGAGGACATTATTCAAAATCACTTACGATCAACATAGCTTCAACTTAGGAACGGGGCCATAAACTATGTGACGCTTCAACATGAGAGAAAAATATCTTTGCGAAGGTGATACGTCTCATAACCACATTGGGACGATGGCAACGTTTTTTTACACGCCACATAATAGCAATTATAGTACATCATACAAACTGGATTTTGTAAAAGTATTCAAAGCACATAAAAGCTCCTGGATTTAATTTCCAAATGACAAAATCCTTATGAACTGCGTACCCCCAAACTAGTTTTTTTTAAAGCGTACAGTTTCCAACGATTTTAGCATTTGAAAAAGGGCGGCAATGTATAACACATGAAAGAAAACAATGTTAATGAACTCGGTCAGGTTTGGTATAAACTTAAGACTGAAAATTGCTGAAAACTAAAACAGTGGTTTATTTAAGACAATATCAAGATTAGCTTTTAGGCCAATCAGCTTCATCAAAAAATTGCAATCTGCAGCGAACAAAATATTACAATATTGCACGCTTAACAAAACATAGTAATAACACAATACGACATTTTGTGGCACTACATGACAGTTTAGTAGCACAACACGACATGGTGATTGCACAATATGCAATTTTAATTGCTAAACACAGCATGATGGCATCACAACAATATATGTCTATAGTTTAACACAACGTGTGTTATTGTCACCAGTGTTTCCACTGTTGTTGTTTTTTTAAAACGATCACAGGGACCACCTGTCTAAACGAATACTGGTCACCATAGTAAGTTACAACTTAATTGTGCAGACTAAATCTTCAATCTGTTGGAACACTGCTGATATCAATTGATAGCTAAGAATTATAGCTTGGGTTCAGTGCACTACGTTTCACTCCCCGGGAGGGGAGTGAAAGGTAGTGCACTGAACCAAGCAATGTTTCTTAGCTAACTAACTATACGTTTATAATGCTAGGCTGTTTAAGTTTGAACAGCATGATAAAAACAATAGAATCCATGACTCGACTTGATTATTTCCAGTGGTATTTTTACCAGACAAAGGGACCGAAACACTTGAGGTTTACCGTTCCTAGTAATATTTTACCGGTCAAAAGACGACGGAAACAGAAACAGAAACACTGTGTCACACATTATGATGATAGCACAAAATGACCAGTTAAGAGCTTGATACAGCAATAGTATTATCTAGGTAAAATCATAACATGACATAGTGATAGCATGAGCCATGCAAGCACAATATTGCCATACATTTTTTAATGTTAAGAAGATTATTTCGTTTTTGTTATGACTAAACATGAAGATACACTCACCTTTCTGAGTGCACTTGGCACAATCCGCCATTTCTGCGTACCGAATTCCACTGAAGCATCACCAGCCTGTGAGAAACTTTTAACCACGCCCACTTTCCCAATGAGCTGAAACGATAAGTACAATATTGTGAGACTTGGGTTGTGATCGCTTGGTGTACAAATAAACTTAAATAATACTTCCGGTAAACATGTCCAAACACGTGTATAATTAATACTATTCACTAGAAAAAGTTTACATCAATTATTCAGCGGATTTTCATCGTTTTGATGAGATTTCCTTTGGAAATCTAATCAAACCAAAGGAAAACCGCTGAATAATTTTTATAAAAATAATTCAGAGATTAATATGATTGGTTCTTTTTGTTTCCACTCTGTGAAGACATACAGGCCGCTAACAATATAGCTTCTACGAGGCATTGTACACTTGTGCACGCTCATCAGATCAAATCAAAGTGTTTTGCAGGTAATCCTTCCTAACCCAGACATGTGATATCTTAATTATGTAATGCAATGTTAAACAATATAACAAAATTGGTTGAATCTGAATTGATAAAAAAAATTGCAAATCTCATCAACCAGTAGAAATGCGTTGAATAATTTCATACAATTTTCCCCGCGGTGAGGATTAGTGTTCGTCCTACCTGACTCATCCCAACCGACCAGCTTCCTGCAGCCTTCTGGATCTCCTTCAGTTGAGCTTCATCCAGTTCGATGCATACCTTGTCCCCCTCATGTATCCCCGAGTCGGTCGTCACCTTTTGGGTGAGTAGTATTGTCCTGGTCGCATCTGAAATATCGCAACATATCATACTAGAAGCTCTTGCAAAAAGGAGTCAGGAAAGAAATGGTTACGGGTTGTGCAAGTGTTTTATTTTAGCCAGTGAGGTTGGTGAGTGGATGACCAGCAATGGAGTTCAGGTCAAGCATCGTCAAAACGAGAACGTCAGTGCTTGGTAAAAGAATGAGATTGGAGAAGAGGAAGTAGGGGGTTGTTAGTTGGGGATTTGGCAGACAAAAGGATAATGGGCGGGATGGGTATACAGATTTACACGTGTAAATTGCAAATGATTGGGGTCCAAACTATGGTTATGATGTTCATAGCGGGTAGGAACATTAATATTGGGCATACCCTCGATCCCCCATCCCCTAATCCTTGGACCAGTTTTGTACATGTATGCCAACTATTTGTACACCATGACTTTTAAAGAAAACAAAAACGTTTGTTCTTTGCAAAGAGCAACGTTAACAATAATATGGCTTTAACCCGTTGTGTGAATGTCTTTAGAACAATCTGCAGAATCTGATAACTAGAAAAAAAATCATATTAATTATTAAGCGGATTTCCATTGGAAATCTTATCAAACCAATGGAAATCCACTGAATAATTTCTTTACATTTTCCAGTGGAAGATCCTCATTCAGACTGATCCTTGTTTACTAAAAACGTCAATATTTACCAAATGAATATACCTGCTTGTTTTGATTTGACGTTGAACCAGGAGTTGCTGAAAGATATCTGGGTCGAGTTTCAGAAGCCGTTGTTAACTATGTCACTTTGTAGAATAGTGTTATTTACAAACGCAAAAATTCGTTGAAAACTTGCAAATGCAATTTACAATGATTTTACTCACTTGTAAGAAAAACTCGTTTGCCCAGTGACATACATGTAGTTAATGACAACTTAAGTTTATGATGGCTTCATGAAACTAAATTATTTGTGTTTGCAAAGAGAGTAACCGTGTCCTGTTCCACTAGAAGCACTTGTCATGAACAAATCATGTTTCATATCAAATTAAACATTAAAAAAATGGAAATTACACAACTTATAACAGTTTGTTACAATAGGAAATATATGGATTGCAACTTCTTTAATTGTAAGACACGACTTTTCTGGGTTAGTCCATGCCCCTAAGTCATGTGTGACTCACCTCGGAAAGAGGTAAGGACTAGCCAAGAAACGTCGTGCCTTGCAATTAAAAGTGTTGCAATCCATAACATATATTGTTATAATTACATCAACTTCTAAATGTATTTACATAATCTTACAACAGTTTGGGCATTCATGACCTAACTGATTAGTTAAGTGAACTTACCCAGCTCTGGAAGGTGCTGGGGATAGTATTCAGGACCTGGAGCCTCTTCTACAAACTTGAGGTCCACCGATCCTTGGTACCCAACTCTGTACGTATGCTCTTTTTGCGATGTTTCCCATTTCACTGTCACAGCACTCCGAGCAGAGCGGGACTCTGGTGTCTTAAGGGCCATCACCACCCCTTTCTTGCCCGGACCACCTGCATACGAGTCAATATAAATAGTCTCTAATTCTTAGAAACATTTAGAAGTTGTAAAGCATAATGCAAGATATTTATGAATGTTCAGGATGTTTCCGAGGATATGCTAACTATATCTTAAATCAAATCAAACCTACACTTGTCCTAAACACAAAATATAAGTACATGCATAAAAGTATCACCAATTAGAGTGTGCTTCACTTATGATGAACAACCAACAAAATGCCAATTGATTTGGTTCACAAATGCATAAATTAGGTAAATGCCTAAACTGTGGATTTCTAAAAAAAAGTTTTTCCTGGGAACGTTAACAAATTACAATTTTAACATTTGTAAACCGAAACAATTAGCTTAGTGCGAGTCCATTTGGGGGGGAAATGTATTTTTCAAAATTTACAAATACTAACAGTTATTTCGGCATATATAAATGAAAACAATTAGTTCAGTACTTAAAAGCAAATATTACAATTGGTATCATCCGGCTGCAGGACTCTTACTAAAACCATGATAACTTTAGGAATATATATATATAGAACAGAATTGACCTTCGGTTATAACATATAACCCACACTAGACTAGACCAATGAGTTCGGTTCGTAAATGCCAAAATTGTTGTTAACTGTGCACTTTTCAAAGAAAAACTTGTTTTTCTTTAGAAAGTGCAAAGTTTACAACAAATTTGTCATCTGTACGTTGATCAATGTCATTTAGAGACACATGCAAAAATACTTGACCCAATAAATGAAGTATCTCACCATCCTGATTTTCCCACTTCCAATCTTTTCCCCGAACAACCTCGGCGTCTGGGAAGATTCCAAGTGATCCCACCTTCTTGGACATGTTGCGTTTATTCACTAGAACACTTAAGAAGTGACAAATAGATAAAACGTCATACCAGTGCAATTGAACGTTTTGTATTGAACCAGAAGATTTCTTGAAAGCCAAAAACAACAAGTTCGAAGTAGTTATATACTGGCCTTTAAACATTGTTACGACTATAAAGGTAGAGCAATTCACATTAATGGGTAAATATAGTATCATCATACGGATCAGACAAAACACTTTGACAAACACATGCTGGCGAGAAAAGTGGATGCGACACGAATGGATTACGGAATCGGCTGGAAGCTAGCAGTATTGCACTCCGTGCTGCTATCCTAAGAAGGTTTTGGTGTGTAAGTAAGACTGGGCACAGATGGGCAACTAACATAAACCATCGTTAAATTATGTTAAAATCTTTAACTTATTGGGTTATTATTGGGCTTATAAGTTCTGTGTCAAACAGACAGTTTTAACATTTTTAAAAAAATTTGACAACAACCCCACGATGACATTACTTAGCCAACATTTAAATGTTTTCTAGATCACAGTTTAAAATAAGTTTAACCCTTTTAAACCAAACTTATACTTCGATGTGTTTAACCCTCATTGCGGCAAACTTAACATGTGTACAAGTTGTCAACGTTTTCAATGCTGAGGACACTTGATGCAATGACTAAAGCATCTTTAACTTTTGGTTGACATGATTCACATTAACATATCTTTATAATATAACTGTGACGTAATGAAACGGACAGACAACATACATTTGAATTAACACTTAAATATCAGTTAATGGGTTTTGTTAACACGCAAATTATGGCAAGCTTAGTATGTTTGGGCAAACTCACGGCTGAGCGTCTACACAGTCAATGCGCAGGAACGGATGTGTCAAGTCATGGGTGTCTGTGACGTAGCAAACAGAACAAAGGTCCACGTCATCACATTTTGAGCACTTCCATCGGATACCAAGGATTCCGTTCTCAGTGCAGCCATCACATATCTTTGTATGTCGAACACCTGAACATGCAAATAGAAACAAGATTTTCGATTTTCTTCAAAAACTCAATGATTAAACTTCAAAGAATACGTAATAGTGTACTAGTCTTGTAATATAGTTATGTGCAGTATTAAGCGCTCAAGGCGTTGGAAGTCATAATCCCGATCCCGCATGTAAACGGTCTGTGGATAGATGGTTATTGCGTTTTGTATCAGGGCAGCGGAGGACTTCGGCAGCCTCCATAATGACCCAACAACTTTTCATTAGATCAGTACTGCTTACGCTAGTAAAGTAGGGGTCTAGGTAACACTAGACAAAATGTATATACATTATTCAACGGTTTTCTATTGGTTTGATGAAATTTCCATAGGAATGGAAAACCACTGAATAATGTCCATACATTTTTTTCCAGTGTAATATGAAACAAACATTGCCTATTTGTCCAGCTCACCACTATTTGCAGACTTATTCACTTGCGGTCGATTTCAACACACAAAAAGGCTTATCATTGAGACATGAATTATTCATACCCTCGTTAATCAAAATAACGTCTCTAGACCTCAGGGGCAATCAGCCCTGTAACAAAGGAACTGTTAGCATATCGTATAGACAATTCAACAATCGGCAAAACTCAACTTGCTGAAGATTGCCCAGGTATGAAAACCAGACAGTGGATATAATTTCTTCTGGAAATTCAAGGCCTAAAATGAGGACAGAAACTATGAAACTGAATATGCCACCATGTCTAATCTCCTGCATTAAGAACAAAGACTCTAATGCTTCGCAACTCTTTTAATCAGCACCGCTTTGCCACCACCATGTACGCCTACAAACAAAGAGGAAATCAACGGGCAGTTTTACACTGGATTGGACACTCTGGTGTATGTCACGACCTAGGCTCATTTTGCTTGGAGACTACACACAAGGGTTCACAATGATGACGACTAGATGAGGGGAGTGATAAGAAAGTATAGAGTTGGACAGTTAAACAGCAACCTGCTACTGCTGAACACAATCTGCACATATTCAAGCAGGCTCATAAATATCAGAAGTCATTTCATCAGTCCAGTGGACTTAAAACCCACATGAGAATTCACACTGGAGAGAGACCATTCCCTTGTGATGTTTGTCAAAAGTCTTTCAAACAATCAAGTAAACTTAAAACCCACATGAGAAGTCACACTGGAGAGAGACCATATACTTGTGAAGTTTGTCAAAAGTCTTTTATGGAATTGGGTACTCTTAAAGTCCACATGAGAATTCACACTGGAGAGAGACCATTCACTTGTGATGTTTGTCAAAAGTCTTTTACATGTCCGACTACTCATAAAACCCACCTAAGAATTCACACTGGAGAGAGACCATTCACTTGTGATGTTTGTCAAAAGTCTTTTATGGATTCATATCATCTTAAAAGGCACATGAGTACTCATACTGGAGAAAGACCATTCACTTGTGATGTTTGTCAAAAGTCTTTTATGGATTCATATCATCTTAAAAGGCACATGAGAACTCATACTGGAGAAAGACCATTCACTTGTTATGTTTGTCAAAAGTCTTTTAATAATCCGAATACTCTTAAAATCCACATGAGAGTTCACACTGGAGAGAGACCATTGAATCTCTAAATCTTGATGAAGCCAGTGCTCCTCCTCGTCTTGATGAAGCCAGTGCTCCTCCTCGTCTTGATGAAGCCAGTGCTCCTCCTTGTCCCACAGCACCTGACCCTGAAGACATGGAACTGGCCCCTGTTTCACAAAGACGTCATAACTTTACGACGACGTAAACCATATCATTGGGTTAATGGATTGGTTCTACAAATGCAAAAAATCGTTGTAAACTGTGCACTTTCCAAAGAAAAACAAGTTTTTCCTCCAAAACATTGAGACTGCAGCACGGAACATCAAGCAGCTGTCAATGGCATTTCATCTAGCTTTCATTATCACACTTGTGCGACATTTGGCAAAAGAAGAACAAGCACAAATTATTGATCATCTTAAAAAAAATTCTCTTTTCAAATTGGAGTTAAAATCGGGCAGACGTTACTCACAATTTCTGAAGGATCCATCCGAACTTTGTCGTTTTGTTATTGCAGAAGCCCAAACCAGATCTCTACAACATTACTGGAATGCTAGAGATGATAGAATCCCATTTTCAAGAATCAAATATTAGAATACTAATGTCCACAGCATTGTGTTTTGGGGGAAATGATTTTTTGCCAAAATTCTGTGTTTTTTTCCTATAAGAAATGAATGGAAATTATTTTTAGTCTCCCAAAATGCATAAACAACATTCTGAAATCAGAGGATGAGAAATTATGCATTAATGAAGACCTTTACCTTGAAGTAGTTAAAAACATGTATTGTCCACCAACACAGGAAGCAAGCAAAATGAGTTTTGAAGATGTCAGGCAGGCTACAATTAAAGCCCCAGGGAAGGATTTTCAAAATCCTAACATGTGGATGCCACCAAAAACAGCTCTCCAACAAATCATGAAGCTGATCAATCAGCAAATCCAATACCTGATCATGTTTGGGATCATGAGACTGATCTTCAAGACTTCATTGCCAGTGGCTGTCTCACTAAACATCAAGATGGGAGCATCGAATACAATCTGGGCCCTGATGTTCACAGTGAAAAGGTGGACCAACTTCTTCTGAAGAGCGACGAGGAGATGAGAACTATTCTCAACGCTATAAAGAAAGAAGAAAAAAAGAGCATATTCTAAGACACCAGGGCCTCGTTCCTCAAAGCGATTTTAGCTAAGTTGATCGTAAGTGCTAAAATATAACATTGGCTTACGACTGTCGTAGCGC
>JAULCD010243465.1:0-10350 GCA_032361085.1 Calliostoma canaliculatum
GTACATATTGTTTTGCTCTAGGCAGCTGTATGCCAGTGTTTCTTTCGTTAATGAAATGTCATGATTAAATACTTATCTTTCAGTGTTGTTTCTGTGTCCACGATTTATTTTTTAAAATATTTTAATTTAATTCAATTTATTTAAAACAAGAACATTCAGTTTATACTCTTTTAATAAACTTGTTAATACAGTTTATACTTTTTAATAACGCTTTTACGACAGTGAGCCATGCTTTGGAATGTCAAATGTAACTGCAGTTCTCTTCTCATAGGAGTTAAATTTGTCACTCTTCTAACAATATTCAGTGGAAGATCCCACAAAGCTGTTTCGAATGTGTTACTAACCCAGGAATCTCTTCAAAATTTGGTCCAGTTTTCTACCAATGCGACAGGACAAACCAATGCAGCAATTAACACATTGACGAGAAAAGAGTTGTTGCAAGTGTAAAAACAAAGTTTTGTCTAATATATACGACCCAGATCAGCTTAATTTTAAAGAAGTAGGGGAACAAAAGTAAAAGGGTTTTTGACTTAGCAAATATCTTGCAATATTATATGTGTTTATGTGACTTACTTATGTCATTACTTTGATGACAAACTGTCATTTACCTTAAAAAAGACGAGACACTGTGAACTCTAGTGTTGGCTAAGTACTTTCTTTGAGTTACCGTTGAGTCGGTTAGCGTCCGTTGATTTTGACAGTTGCGACTGTCGAATCAATGGTCGTCAATCGATGTGAGTCTGAGGGCTCACACCGATCATCCCATTCGAAGCACTCGTCACGCAGGTCGTCGAGTACAGAGTCCCGTACAACTAAACGCTGCAAGATTGACCCCCAGCGGTCTCCTGTGGCGAGTCACTCTAAAATTTGTGGCGGTTTGCCTGCTGGGGGGTTCCGTTGGGGATAGCGTCTCTCAAATGGGGAGAGTGATCGAGCTTCTTCCATGGGGTCGTCTACAGCGACCCCACTTGCGTATCCTCCTTTTTGGGTCCCTGTCTACCTACAACGACTTGCAGCTACGATGTGGTCATTACAGACACCGGTACCTTCGACATCAGCGATGTCTACACCCCTGCCTCCTTGACGACGATGACAGTACCTGCACAGACGGTGTCTGCTACCACGACTACTTCGTCTTCATCAATAATGTCTACAGTGCCTACGACAGTGATGTCTGGCCTACCTGCGATGTCATCGATAGCTACGAACTCTACGTGTGTGTCGTCTCCAACAATTCAGCAACCCTTGCCGTGTGCATCGGGCTTGACTCTACCTGTACCCAGTACATCGGTGACGACTTCATCTACGGCGACGATTGAATCTACTACCACTTTGTGTGTGTCATCTTCAGTGATTAAACAACCCTTGCCGTGCGCGGCGGGTGCGACTCAGCCTGTACCTTCTACGTCGGGGACAACTTCTGCTACGAATGGGGAGTCAACTGTGCCACCTCACACTCGCCTCGGAAGTGTACGCATGGCTAACAAACTATCTTCCTCGGTTTGACCCCGCCCAACCGGAGTTGGGGGTTATACGATCGGTGCAGACGCAACCTCTTTGAAGTTAGCCCTAACTGGGAGTTTGTCTACCTTGAGAGCGACAATAGATGAGACGATTGCAAGGATGTTGCCCAACCAGGCCTTTATTTCATCACCGTTTCCTTGCACCTATCCGATGTTCAACATGCCAACAGTGAATGTGAAACAGGATCTCGACTGGTTTCTCTCCTGTTGGAGTCCAACCCGCAGTCCTACTCTGTGTCGGACATTCTGATGTCGAAGTTAGATGCTGAGGCGCGACAATCTCCACAACCTCTCCCCATGATTGACTCTTTACTACAAGCTTGTTCATCCTTGATAACTATTGATGATGCTACCAAGGATGACTTCCAGACCTTAGCATCCGCCCTCCATTATGGACGTCTTTGGATAAACGATACAGCACAACAGTCTTCGTTTATATCTGGCACGATCACCAACCTCAGACAACAGGCGTTTATCAAGGCGGTGAAGCAGATACCCGATCGGCACGCACGTACTCTGATAATGGCCCCATGGACCCATACTTCGCTATTCGGGGAACGTGTCAACAACGTTAAATGGACGTGGGCGACTGAGAGCCGGGATGCTCGTTCTATTTCGGCTGCGAACGCTGCTAAGAAGCCTGCTGCGGCGACTTATTGAAGTAGGCGGTACAAGGAGAGAGGGTACAACGGGCATTTCGCCAAGACCGGAAATCGTCTACGAGATCATCCGCATCATCCACGGTTCCCACTTCATCAACGTCAGGATCGAAGTCAGATTCGAACAAGCCCTCCTATCGCCAGCAACATTGGGAAAAAAGCCGGCAGGGAAAGAGGCGAGGGTCCTTCCTCTAACATCGACTGTGTCGGAGTCTCCCCCAGTGACACTACCTCTGGATTTACTACCGGTGAAAACCATTCTAACTCATGGTTATGCCCCTACTTTGGTAAAGGTGCCGCTACTTACGAGGTCGCTGCCTTGTCGCACTCTACCAATGGATCGGCTGACGGAGGCCATCGATTCGTTGGTAAAGAAGGCAGCGGTGGTCTCATAGGCACATAGGTGTCCACCCTAGGCTACTGTTCCCCGATTTTTCTAGTTCCCAAGAAGAATTCAACAAAGATGCCATTGATCTTCAACCTCAAGAGGTTCTATGCCAGGTTTCTACCCACCCAAGTTCAGCATGATATCTCTCAGCATCCTGCGACGGATGATCCTGCCGAACGACTTCCTCGTGTCAATCGACCTCCAAGACGCTTATCTCCACGTACCGATGGCTTCCGAGTTCCAGAAGTACCTTCGATTCATCTACAACGGTATACACTTCCAGTGGGTAGCCCTCCCGTTTGAAATTTTTACGGCCTCGTTCATTTTCACTCAAATAATGAAACCGGTCGTAGAACATCTCCATCGGCAAGCAATGAGGGTCGCCTTCTATCTAGACCACGGTCTTCTGTGTCATCAGTCCGCCAATGCGCTTCAGGGAGAAGTGACATCCGCCCTGAGGCTACTGCGGTACCTCGGGTGGATCGTCAATCTCCAGAAGTCGGACCTGGTGCCTACTCGGGATCTACAGTATGTCAGGATTCGCTTTTTACCGGAGGTCAATTTGGTCAAGGTGCCTCAGGACCACTGGGCCAAGATTCCAAACAGCGTTCAGACGCTCTTGCAAGTCCCTGTGTCAGTACACACTTGGCAAGAAGTGCTCGGTCTGTTGACGTCGGCTCAGGACCTGACTCGGCGAGGTGGACTCCAACTCCGTCAGTTGCAGAGACTGCTGTACCCCTACCTAGAGGATCCCAGTACATCTGGTGATACTTCCGGCAACGTTGCGTCATCACTTGGAGTGGTGGCTCCAGCGTCGAACATTTGCAAAGGTGTTTGTATGAGCGTGCTGATATTCACGCGGGATGACCTGACGGCCGGGCTTTGGTCATCAGACAAAAGGAATCTTCACATCAACACTCTCGAGCTGGAAGCGGTAATCCGCGCAGTTAAGTTTTGGAGACGTTCTTTCCAGGGGACACCGCTGATGATACAGTCCGACAACTCGACAGTGGTCTGCTGTATCAACAGACAGGTAATGACACGCTCGGCGATCCTGTTAAATCGGACATTCAGGCTCTTTGATCTCGTCGACTCGCTCGACATGGAGATCAGAGCTCGACACATTCCGGGGGCCAGGAACGTCGTTGCCGTTGCCCTGTTGATACCATCTCGGCCGTCTGCCACAGAGCGGATGCTCCACCAGACAGTGTTTCACCAGTTTTGCGATCTTTGCTCAAGAGAAAGGCTTCAACTCAGTGCACCACCGAAGGTGGCTAAGTTCTTATTACTCCTCAGATCGTCTTGGTGTTTAAAGGGGTCAACGATCTCAACTTATCTAGCAGCGATAGGATCCGTCGTATCTTCGCCTAAGGGCGACAAGTTGAGAGTACCGGAGTTACTTAAGATGTTACATGCTTTCACAGTCGAAGATCAATCACGTAAATTCCGCCCACCGGCTTGGGATTTATTCGTCGTTCTGCAACACCTCACTAGTGATGCCTTCGATGTGAGCAGAATTACGTTCAACCAGTGTGATCACGGCAATTTACATCTTGGTCTACGATCGGATTTTCTCGCCAAAAATCAGCATCCGGGCCAAATACCAGAACGTTCGACATATATCCTCTATCTAACATTTTAGGGCCCGATGATCACGAAGATCTTTCCCTGTGTCCAGTTCGAGCGCTTCGTATCTATCTAGACAGGTTTGAACAGAGACGAGGGCAATTTCGTCGTCTATTCATACCAATCTCAACCACGTCAAAGAAGGAAATTACCTAGAATACAATCTCCTACTGGTTGAGATCGGTCATACTGAAAGCATACGAGGCGCAAGGACTGGCACCACCTACTTCCTCACACCCACATGAAGTTTGTGCTATTGCTGCCACTCTCGCTCTTCACAGTAACTGTTCAGTTACGACGATAATGGAAGGCTGCCTCTGGAAGTCTACTTCCGTGTTTACTTCCCATTATCTACGTGATTTTTTTACTATTGATGTTGAGGGGCTTCAGAAGTTTGGTCCCCTCGTGGTAGCACAGCAACTCTCTTCTGTACGACACTAGCTGATATGAACTTCATGCTCTGCACATATCTTTGCGATGCGATCAGTATTGTCTTGATTAATTCTGGGATTTGAACCTGGTTCCACTTTATTGATTTATACTGAGCGATAAATCATTGCTTCACATATTTTAACTAATCGGTTTCAATGATTTTCTATCACTGACAATGACTGGATTCACAATTTTTCGACAGCCGCGGGCTCAAATTGTGTATCTATAATAAGTCGTTTGTCTATCACTATCCGTGAATGACCTTCACTTTGTGTCAACTTGTGTATACATTTTTTACCTGATAGTGACGTGAGGGGTACATGTCACATGGGGGCCTGGTTTGACCGCATTCTTTAATGCAAGGGAGAAATTAAAGAATTCTGGGGTGCCCACCATCCGATGAGTTTCCGTCGGATTCGATACCCATTTGTATGTATGCTTACAGATAAAAACATAAGATTTTTAGATTAAAATCCCTGTTTTAATGTCTGTAAGCATACATATTCTCCCTCCCACCTCCACACAAATGAATTATTTCTCGCTTTGCTTCATGCGGAGTTTGCCGATTGTGATGTGAATACAGGTGGTGCGCACGCATGTGCTGCAGATGTAAACAAGTTTAAGATTGCTTTCCTCTTTCCAGTTCAAGCTCGCGACTTCTAGACTACCTCAGAGAGATACCCATTGTATGTATGCTTACAGACATTAAAACAGGGATTTTAACCCTTACCGTACGACTCACGGAAATATCCGGGACAGGCTAGTAGCCTGACCTGGATATTTCTGTGAGCCGCATGGTAAGGGTTAATCTAAAATACTTATGTTGTTGAATACTACGTTCGAAAATCTGCGTTGTGGCTATGGTCATGTTGCATATTTGTGGGAATGTTTTATGTGGAGGTTAAATCCTGTACCAGCTTTTTTGCTTTTTAAACTTTCTTTTATCTGGCAGTTTATGAATATGATGATCTTTAGAACTATTAATATAGATACTTTTAAGAGGGGAAGTAGGTGAGTTTTGTTTTGTGACACTACTAATCGAGTGATTATGGCATATTTTGTTCTATTTAGTGAGAGAAATGTGAGGTCAGCATAATAAATCGACTGTCAATAAATGGATTAAGAAAATTATATTACAGTGGCATTCTTTTATAAATTATTTCATATTCTAGTATTATGATGCCTGTGCTTGTTGAATACTAATACTTCATTTAAAGTTTACTCAAATGGTCTGGACAATTGTAATGCATTGTAGTTGTGATAATATAATAGTTAATTGAAAGTCAATCACAGGCAGGAATGTTGAATGAAAGATGTCTTGAAGTGTGTCATAAATGAGCAATCAACCCTTTATTTATACTCTCAATTATTTCCAGAATGTTATTTTTATTTCTAGATTATTACAGATACATCAAGAGCATGCTAGGTGGGAATTCCCCAATCTATTTTTAGCACTCCCTGCCCTGAGTGCAGCATTATTTATAAAAACATGTCAACCATATGTCAATTACTGTGTAATGAACTCCAACTGAACTTAACTATATAACAGTGCAAAACAGTGCCTATTATTAATGAACAACAAAATACCCTGCCATATAACACCATTAATAACTCATCTTCGTACCTTTACTACTACGTAAAGTATTGATAACTTATGGATGACACGGCTGTATTGTATTATCGACATTAATATAAGTTATAGTTATATCTTTAACTTTTAAATGCTCTTTCTTGATGATGTTTTATTCCAAAGCATGTAAGCTTATTAAATAACTATTGACAGTTACTGCTGCACCAAAGCTTTTAATTTAACATTTAAAAGTTAAGACTTTTAAAATTTGTGCTGATTAAAAAATATTTATATTAAAAATGAAGACATATACAGCTAAACAGAACCGAGAGCAGAATTCTGGTCATCTTGTTAATCTTGCCACTTTGTTTGAGTATATCTTCTCTATTCCAGATGTAGATATGGAGCTTCAGAACTCCACTCAGTGTCTGCCCTGATGGGTGGAGTTGCTGCACAAGAGGTGGTCAAAGTCATCACAGGACAGTTTGTACCTATCAACAACACACTCATCTACAATGCTATGAAGCAGACATCAAAAACGATTCAGCTCTAGTGAAGTGGAAGAACCATGTACAGACACTCACATTTACAGGTGATGTCAGCAACAAACAAACTGAAAGTCATATTGTTCTTTTGGACACCGGTACCATGATCAAGATATCAATAAAAACTGGCACAAAGTCTAAGATGTTCTTTTGACAAGTGATTCCATGTTGACACTCTAACTCAAAGATGTCCTCTCTACAGGTAGAATCATTGTCACAAATATTATCTGACATAATAGTGTTTTCAACTCCTGCAGCACTTATATCACATATAAGCTTGTGCAGTGAATATGTACAGTTCCGTTCAGCACATTTTTGCTAGAAATGTATATTCTGAAAACAATTCAATGCATTTCATTTAAATTTTGTATAAAGATCTGTCAGCTTTGGTTACCTTGTTTTTATTTTCAAGGTCACATGGAGGACTTTGATCAACTTTATGGGTTGATGTGATTACATAAGATTTGTTTAATGTTTACTTTTGAATTAGTGTGTAAGTAGGTGTTCTCTTACCTCAGTTGACATTGGGAATCTTGACTTTATTTTCAAGATCATAAAAAGTCATTGACAGAATCTGTTTTCAATATCTTTAAACAGATTTATTCAAGTTTTGTGTCAAAGTTTGAGGTGAGATTCTGACTGAGATAGATAGTAGGAACTTGACTATTTAAGGGATTTTACAAAGAAAACTTTACCACTCATCAGGTTGCTTATTCAATATCTAAAACAGACTTGATGTATTTTGGTCAAATTTTGGTCTCTGAGGTGAGAACTTCACCTTTAAAGGCATCTTTTTTAAATTGGTACATATTGTACATGTAATATTTGACAATGGTACATATTGTACATGTTTAATGTTTGACAAAACATCATAAGCTTGAATTGATGGGCCATTTAACAACACAAAGAGAAAATTAACAATAGGAAAGCTAAAGTTGTCCTGTTTGTCGGCAGCTTGATACAGACATGTGATATTAATATTGACTAATTGTTTTGTGTTAAGCAAGTGCATTTACCTACTGAGCTTAAAACCTAAACTTATTTGAATTATGCCACTTGCACAAAATATCATCCAATGTTTATGACCTCAGAGATGCATCTTTTATATATTTATGTAATATGCTGCTTTTGTACCACCATTAGTGGTTTGGGTTTTTTGAGTTAATAAATGAATCTGAATCTGTTATTTATGTTCAGTCCACTCCTTGAATGACTTGCGTCCTGGTCATGGAATGTGGAAAAATAGCATAACTATTGATTACACATGTTTATTTTTTAAAAGATTCAACAGTTTATTTGTAAGTAATATTTATCTGACAAACATATAAACAACAGTTTGTTTGTCAAATCGCAGTTTTTCTCAACAAAAAGTAAAGTATAACAACAAACTTCTTGGACTAGTCTACAATTAATAATAGGGGTGCATTTTATATAGTGTAGGCAAAGTGCATTTAAAATAAAATTAGTGTAGGCGATCGGCAATGTAAGCGAAATTCACTGTAGGCAAAAGAAAAATTGAACCTCTCACATTAATGTTAGCATGCCATTCATCTTTTCGTCATCTAAAAAAATGATATCTGACCAGCGCACATTGATTCACATTCAGTGACAAAAATAATGGTCTACAGTGGTTTACCGACCTTCTTGAAAAGTGTCAAAATCGAGAATGACACCCCAAGTATGTGTATGGGGATACTGCATTCTGCACGTGTAGCCCATGTATTGTGTTTAGGGGTAAAAATAAACAGAAATATAGTTATGCTTTCATAGGATGTCTGTCAACAATATTTTATTTTATTGATATTAACATTGAAAGTTCAGGTTCCCCTATTTTGGGGGGAATAGTATACATGTCATACACATAAAAATATCTCACAAAAACATGACTATAAGTTGACATTTATCTCTTGATTCTATCCTTTACGAACAATTTCTTACACAAACTAAATAAGTACATTTCAAACAGTAGCACTTCCTGTTTCATGTTGTCAACTTTCAAATAAAGTCAGGAGGGGAAATTTTGCAATGGTGTTTTACTCATAGACCTAAAGAACATCCTGCAGAGGGTCTTTATATACACATGAACTAAAGTTGAACGCAGCCTTATTTTTCTGGCAGTTGTCATTTTTGTTACTTTACTGAGGCAACCATTTCGTAGGTTGGTTATTTTGGAAATACTAGCATATTGGAGTGTACAAAACTCCTGCCTGCCCGACTGTCATAGATGAGTTTTTTTTATAGAGAAACGGGCACATTTTGAAAATTGTCAGCCCGAGTGGTTAGATTTATTCATTATTATATTGATGGAATTATTTTGAACAACTATTTAAAGTTTTGAACAGAACTGGAAATGTTCCAAGTTGCCTGCCCTGTGATCTGGTTGAAGTTGTATTAGGAGTTCCATACACTGCATATTGGAAATGATGTTCTCATGTTAATTTTACACATAAGCAACACAAATATCACAATATTATATGAGGTGTCCATTTCGATCATGATGATGCTTACTGTCACATCCTGCCAATTAAAGTCAGGAATTTGTGGACATTCACAACAGCCTCAGCCCAATGACTAGCCTTTAAATAAAACAAATTTCAGGCAATTGATTTCTTTTTCTTATGTTGAGCATCTTCGAGCTGAAGTCTCCAGAGGGTCTCGTGTCTCGATTTTTATCCAAGAATGTCCCACAAATGCTTAATAAGCCAACAGTGTATAAAACATATGGCACTCATCAGACCAATGGATCCACCTCCAGTTGACCAAGATCTAACGACTGTGGACACCACAGCAGATGGTCATGCATATGTCACTGGGTCAATTGAGCATGTTTTACAGGCCTCCTGGCGTGGAAACCCACAATCATCAATGTAGAGAGACTCGTTTGGATATTACACTGCTGCCTCAAATCTGTAGATGATGCAAAAGGATTTCTTTAAACATTTCTCAGAAGACATCTGTCCTCTATCTGCATTGACTTTCTTGGCCTACCAGACCTTGGCCTCTTGATGTTATTTGTTTTATTATGCTTTGCAACCAAACGTGTGATGACACTATGGTGTCATCTCAGTTGTCTTGCAAAGCCTTTACATGTTATTTTCCTGCGTTTTTCATGCCCATAGTTTACCATATGTCTGCATTTGAGAGTCACCTTCTCACCGTAGTTGGTTTCCGAGCTGGTAAATTTCTGATGATCCAACAGTAAACAAAATGTGTAGGCTTAAAACTTGTATTTTAGGTTTTATAGGGTGTACTGCATGTGCATTATGCTCTCCTCATGTGACAAAATTCAGCCAATGAATCTATGAAAGACTAATCAGATCATTATTCAATATTTTTTTGGGTTATCTAAAACACAGTGGGCATATGAAGGGGACCGAAATACATCATTTTTCCTAAAGTTGGAAAAAAGTAGACAAGAAACAAATTGCATTAAATCATTAGTAACTAATACTGGTACAGCTTCAACAACGAAAGAAATACAAAATATTGCATTTGATTATTATTCTAATTTGTACTCAGCAAGTGCTTGCGACTTAGATAAACAAGATCATTTACTTGATTTAATTGAATCATCTGTCCCAGAAGAAGGCAAAATTAAATGTGACGC
>JAULCD010243576.1:0-10348 GCA_032361085.1 Calliostoma canaliculatum
CTTAAAGTGCTGAGTAGATTTCAGCCAATTTGACAACTGTGACCACCTTGTGCTGTTGAAACCCTATCCTCTGATAATTTGTTTAAAAGAGCTCCTGCATTATTTTTTTAAACAAATTACTACAGGATATGGGTTTTCAACAGCCTGTATCAGCTGGAATTTTAATACTAAAATGAGCAAATGTTGTGCTCTGCACTTAAAGGGTTAATCAGTTTCAATAGTTTTCAGCTGCAGCTTCAGATGATATGCTTTTTTTGGTCATTATGACAATAAAAGGTTAGGGTCGGCACCTATGTTGTAGGCAAGGTCGGGTAATCGGAACTATAACTTTTTTATTCTTGGCCTAAAGCACAGTGAAAAAGGCTCGTCAAATAGGCGTTTGCCAAACTGGTCACGTGTCGTGGATTTATACACTGATAACGCACTCACCCATACACCGCGTTTTGTTCTTGTCTGCACGATCATTTCAGTGTCGTACAAACTGCACGTAGTAAATAAAATTGAGAGTTCGGGCTGCTCGACTTCTGACTTAATGTTAATAAATTTTAAGTTGTTTGTCCCAGTAGAAAGTTCTCTATGTCATTTCAGTCCTCTAAACGTCGCGTAAGTTAGCTGCTAGAATAAAAGTGTTGCTGACATTATGACATGTCAATCCATTGAACGAATAAGTTTTTCAATTCTTTGAGGGACATTAAGAAGTGGTAAAGGAATAATTAAGGACTTTATGGATGTCAACTTTTTTGTACGTATGTTAGCAATGTTTTGGGACACATGCTTGCTGTTTCTGCAGGTGAATTAACCTGACAAAGCAGCAAGCATATATTTCGAAACATTGTGAACATTGGAACAGAGAAGTTGACATTCATTAAGTCCTGATTAAGCTGAGTTGTTGTTTTATTTACACAGAAATAGTGGTAATTTTTATAGCAATTAACATTTAGGATAAGTTGTCAATAGAACAGGTTTAAATCTATCTAACAATCATTCTGCACACAAAGTTTTAAAATAAATTTTACTTTTCATATTTCAGATGCAATGAACGTGTGTTATGTCATCGTGCTCGCTTTGGCGATACTAGAGTTAGTCTGGCCGGTAAGAGTTACCTCCCGTCATCAGCTTTCTTAATCAATGCAATCTTAAGTCGCTTCACACACGTGGCATAACGTGTGTGTGTGTGTGTGTGTGTATGTGTGTGAATGTGTTTGTGTATGTGTGTATATGTGTTTTTGTGCGTGTGTGTATGTGTTTGTGTATGTGTGAATGTGTGTGTTTGTGTGCACATATGTGTGTGTTTGTGTGCGTGTGTGTAGGTGCTTGTATATGTGTGTGTATGTGTTTGTGTATCTGTGGGTATATATGTGTGTATGTGTTTGTGTATCTGTGGGTATATATGGGTATATATGTGTGTATGTGTTTGTGTGCGAGGGTGTATATATGGTTGGATATGTGTTTGTGTTTATGTGTGTATGTGTATGTGTTGTGGTATCTGTGTGTATATACGTGTGCGTATGTGTTTGTTTGCAAGTGTGTATATGTGTTTTTGTTTGTGTGTTTGTGTTTGTGTATGAGTGTTTGTTTATCTCTGTGTGTATGCGTTTGTGTATGTGTTTGTATGTGTATATGTGTTTGTGTACATGTGTGTTTGTGTTTATATATGTGTGTGTATGTGTTTGTGTATATGTGTTTGTGTATGTGTGTATGTGTGTGTGTGTGTGTGTGTTTAGGTGTTTAGGTGTTTTTGGGTGTACGTGCCTGTGTGAGTGTGTGTATGTGTTTGTGTATGTGTGTATATGTGTTTGTGTATGTGTGTATATGTATTTGTGTGTATATGTATTTGGGTACGTATGTATGAATGTATGTATGTATGTATGGATGTATGTATGTATGGATGTATGTATGTATGTATGTATGTATGTATGTATGTATGTATGTATGTATGTATGTATGTATGTATGTATGTATGTATGTTTGTATGTATGTATGTATGTATGTATGTAGGTGTATGTATGTATACTAGCCACAAAAAACACTGTGCACGGAGGAAATATATTCTTGATTGAAACACGGCAAGAACAAAATCATGCAGATGCTGTAGCAGCTGAATGATCGGACCATTAGAAAATGTCAACGGGACCTGAACAATATCTATTACGATGACGTCAGAAGATCAAAATGGAGTAGAGGGTCAAACAACAAAATCACAAAGTCAATAACAGGTATGAGCACCTAATGTGTGAATCACTGCAGTGCATCGACGACGCATGGAGTCCACAAAATGAGCATGGAAGGCATGGGGAATGGCCTGTCATATCCTCCTCAAATCCTGTGCCAAGTCATGGACGTTATCTGGAGGATGTGGAAGCCAATGCAAACGGCATTCCATTTCATCCCACTCATGCTCTATTTGGCAGATATCTGGAGAAATTACAGGCCATGGCAGTAACATGACGTTGTTATAGTGAAGGAAATCCATTGCGACCCAAGCCGTGTGGGGACGAGCGTTGTCCTGTTGAAATATCAATCCCGGGCCATGATGTTGCAGGAAAATAATGACCACATGCCTCAGAATCTGATCTCTGTAACCAACACCGGTGAGATTGTTCTTAAAACCACCAAAAGGGTTCGATACCGTGCTGTTATCCCACCCCAAATTATCACACAACCACCTCTAAAACGATTTCTTTCAAAAATACAGTTGCGTGCATAACGTTATCCTAAACGCCGGTAGACACGTTGATGCCCGTCACTGTGGGAAATATTGAACCTCAATTCATCTGTAAAGACAACCTTTTCCCACCATATTCAAGGTTGGCGAACATGATTTTGACACCATCTTAGACGGTTTACTTGATGACGGTGTATCAGGATGGGACGTATGGCAGGGCGCCGTGGTCGAATTCTGTACTGACGTAAACGATTCCTGATAGTGTTGGAATAGATACGGCGCAGTCCTGGAGTCGTTACTGCCGTTTGGAACCTGTGTCGGAGATGAGAACCTCGAATCCATCTGTCCTGTCTTGGCGTCGTTACTCGGGGACGTTCTGAACGTGGGTGGTCAGCAACATCATTTGTGTTCTGATAAAGCCTGACCAATGCCGATATCGTGTTATAATGGCTTTGAATTTTTAATCGACCACAGTTCATGCTTTCCGAAGTAACAGCAAGTTTTGAGTTGCCCATGCTGTGTACAGCTACAGGATACACGTGCAGTAACACATTGCACGTCCATACACCCCATGAATGACATCACAACGAATGACACGTGCATGAGCGTTTGAATGTCTCCAGTAATTGCTGTGTTCAAACCTATATTTTATATATGGACGGTGCGCAGTTTTGTTATGTGGGTAGTACGAGGGGATGTCAAAAAGTTTTGAGCCTTGCATAAAAAACCCAGAATATTGGTATGAACAACATTTATTTTTTAACTAAGTTTCCTTGTGAGTAAATACACTTGTTCCATCTTTTCTTTTAGTCACTGATGCCACCTCTTTAGAAGGCGCCATTTTGGTCCTCAAACCAAGCCTCAGCAGCAGCAATAAGCTCATTAGCAAGTGTTTCTTTAGATTTGGGAACAGATCACCTAGGGTCAGGTCAGAAGAGTAGGGTGGATGTGGCAATATTTTGAACCCACATTCCTAGACAGCAGCGGTTGCAACACAAGAGGTGTGTACTGGAGCATTGTCCTGATGCAGAAGGATACCACGTCTGATCTTGCCCGGCGCTTCTCCTTGATTAATTGTCGCACTTGCCTCAACAAGTTAGCGTAATATTCCCCGCTCATTGTTTTTTCATGAGGTAAGTAGTCTATGTGGATGACACCTTTGCTATCCCGATTACTGTCGCCATCATTTTCCGCACTGGTTTGGATACCTTGAATTGTTTGGTTCTCGGAGAAGTGGCATGTTTCCATTCCATGGATTCTTGTTTGCTCAAAGGGTCATAGTGGTGGATCCAGCTTTCATCACAGGTTATTAACCTAAAGTGATAATCGTCTGGATTCTGGTTGTATCTTGTTAGCATGGATTTGCTGATGATGACCCTTGTTTGCTTCATTTCGTCTGTAAGCATTCTTGGCACCCATCTTGCGCACACCTCAGACATGTCGAGATGTTCATGAAAAATTGTCTCGATGCATCCGTGTGAAATGCCTGTGGTCTCCTTTGACTCATGGAGTGTGATTCGACAATTGTCCATCCAAAGTCTATGCACCATGTCAATGTTTTCCTGACTAGTGCTTGTTGTTGGGCGACCTTGACGGGGGTCATCTTTAAGGCTCTCTCTCTCATGCTTAAATTCATTGACCCACCGTTTGATCGTAGCAGATGAAGGGAAAAACTTCCTATTAACTGCTGAAAGCCTTTCTTTAATTTACTTCGCCGAGTTTCCTTCCAGAACTAAAAACTTAGTGACTGCTCTATATTCAATTTTATTATTTTTTAATAACTGTTCAATAACTTCTGTAGGATGCCAAAACGTATATTTGACTTTAGATACACTTTAAGGTTCAATATCATACCATCTGTTGTGGAATCTGGGTATGACAAATACCCAAGGCTCAAAACTGTTTGACATCCCCTCGTACATGTATCTATGAAAAGTTCCTAACAGCATTAGGTTCTTCAACCAAAATCTAATGTGAACAATTAGAAACGTTTTACGTTAAAATAAATATGTTGAACGATATATCTGTGTGACAAGCTTGCCTTTAACACTTTCTTAGTGTACAACGTGGTTTTATATCTGTTAACCAAACAAGCAGTGATCCATATGAAATTTGATTAAGCCAATGTAATTTCGTGAAATAATTTTTATACATGTTTTCTAGTAGATTAAACATTTATTGTGACTTGTTATTATTTGTACAGGTAGTGTCTGCGCTGATATGTAAACCTGGAGAAATGATGATTAAATTTCAAGATGGCGGTCCTCCTCAGTGCATCCCGTGCTTGCCGAAAACCTATTCCAGCGAATACAACTCTGTCTGTCAAAAGTGTCAAAAGTGCCACAAAAACAGAATTTTGAAAAATTGTACTTTAACACACAACACTGTGTGTGAACAAAAGAAAAGTATAAACATAACAAAGTTTCTAATCCTTGAATTGATTTTCCCCCATTGTATTTTAATTAATTTAAACATTTAAGAATTTAAGCAAAGTTGTGGTAAATTGAGAATTCCACCAATTTCTTCTATTAAGGTCAAATATTGTAAAAATGTCAATGAAAGCATCAAATATCGGTGTTATATAGTAATTTTTAACTAGTACCTGTATTTCTATAAATATCAGCTAGATGTGAACAAGGTTGTTTTAATACACAAATAACATTAAGAAATAAGTCAGTCCTTTTGTAATTGTTTTTATTGTATTCTTCCTCTTTTACGTGTATCTTGTTTTTACGTGTTTTATTAGATGGTTCACAAATAAACAAAAATATCCTATAAATAGGAAAATAATTTTTGACATATTTTTGTAGTCAACTATGTTTTACATATTACAAGAAAAAAAACAAGATGTGTTATGTCAGCACTAACAAAAATGTTTAAGAATAACCTGAAAGAGGCTACCATTCATATTAGGATGCCTTCTAAAGCCGAATGAGAAGGGCACCCTTGTCGTTATTGTTTAATGACAGGTTCAAATATTTGTTTGTACATGCGTACTTAGGGATCGGTCATTTATTACAGGAGGGTGGGGGTGTCGTTGGATCGGAGAAATTTAGGGTAGGGTCACCAAAATATAGGACACTTTTAAGGTGTGGGTCATAGAAAATACACATCTTTGGGGTCATGAAAACTATGCTTTTTGCAGGGAGGGTCATTAAAGATGGGACAAGCATGCGGGGAGGGTCAGATGTTTAAAAATACATGACTGCACCATAAAACTTCAACCACCCCCTTTAAAAACGACCGGTCCCTAAACTGAATTTACATTTTTAGACTGAAGCTTTCAATATAGTAATTTGTATGCTTTTTAATCAGAACCCACGTGCAGGGAATACTGGAAGAGCAAAGGAAAAGTTCTTAAGAAATTATGTCCACCCATTAAACAGAAAAGACGGAAAAGACCCAGATGTAAAGCAGTAAGTAGCTCTACTTGTTAATTCAGTTCATTTTATTTAGTAATGGGGATGTTGACGTAATTTGAAACACGAGAGGTGTGTACTGGAGCATTGTCCTGATGCAGAAGAATACCACGTCTGATCTTGCCCCATTGCTTCTCCTTGATTGACTGTCTAACTTGACTCAACAAGTTAGCGTAATATTCCCCGTTCATTGTTTTTTCATGAGGTAAGTAGTCTATGTGAATGACACCTTTGCTATCCCAGAATACTGTCGCCATCATTTTCCGCACTGATCTGGAGATTTTGAATTGTTTGGTTCTGGCAGAAATGGCATGTTTCCATTCCATGGATTCTTGTGTGCTCAAAGGGTCATAGTGGTGGATCCAGCTTTCATCGCAGGTTATTAGCCTAAAGTGATAATCGTCTGGATTCTGGTTGTATTTTGTTAGCATGGATTTGCTGATGGCGACCCTTGTTTGCTTCATTTTGTCTGTAAGCATTCTTGGCATCCATCTTGCACACACCTCAGACATGCCGAGATGTTCATAAAGAATTGTCTCGATGGATCCATGTGAAATGCCTGTGGTCTCCTCTAACCCCAAGGAGTGTGATTCGACGATTGTCCATCACAAGTCTATGCACCATGTCAATGTATTCCTGACTAGTGCTTGTTGTTGGGCGACCTTGACGGGAGTCATCTTCAAGACTCTCTCTCCCATGGTTAAATTCATTGACCCACTGTTTGATTGTAGCAGATGAAAGGAAAAACTTACCATAAACTACTGAAAGCCTTTCTTTAATTTGTTTCGCCGAGTTTCCTTTTATAACTAAAAACCTCATGACTGCTTTATGCTCAATTTTATTAATTTTTACTGCTGTAAGTTTTTTTTATTCTTTCGATGTAAGCTGTTTAATAATTTCTGTAGGATGCCAAAACGTATATTTGACTTCAGATACACTCTAAGGTTCAATATCATACCATCTGTTGTGGAACCTGGGTATGACAAACGCCCAAAGCTAAAAACTTTTTGACATCCCCTCGTATATATGTATGTATGTATGTGTTTGTGTGTGTGTGTGTGTGTGTGTGTGTGTGTGTGTCATTGATATTTTGTACCCCTTTAAAGGTTGTGTTTAAACACATTTTAATTAGTTTATCTTCCAAATAGTTTATTTTTTAAGAATTTTTTGGGTAATGACAGCTGCAAATGAAATTTCTGAAGTAGGGGCACTGAGATTGGCACGTTTGTCTTAGAGTCTATTAAAAACCTATCCTGTGACGAGGTTTGAAACGCATTTTTTAGGAAAAGTTCCTAACAGCATTAGGTTCTTTAACCAAAATCCAATGTGAACAATTAGAAACGTTTTACGTTAAAATAAATATGTTAAACGATATATCTGTGTGACACGCTTGCCTTTAACACGTTCTCAGCGTACAATGTGGTTTTATATCTGTTAACCAAACAAGCAGTGATCCATATGAAATTTGATCAAACCAATGGAATTTCGTGGAATAATTTTTAAACATGTTATCTAGTGAATTATACATTTATTGTGACTTATTATTATTTGTACAGATAGTGTTTCTGCTAAGATGTAAACCTGGAGACAGAATGATTGAAAACCAAGATGGCGGTCGTCCTCAGTGCAATCCGAGCTCGCCGAAAACCTATTCCAGGGGATACAACTCTGTCTGCTATCGATGTGAAAAGTGCCACAAAAACAGAATTTTGAGAGATTGTACTTTAACACACGACACTGTGTGTGAACAAAAGAAAAGTATAAACATAACAAAGTTTATGATCCTTGAATTGATTTTCCCCCATTTTATTTTAATTAATTTAAACATTTAAGAATTTATGCAAAGTGGTAGTAAATTAAGAATTCCACCAATTTCTTCTATTAAGGTCAAATATCGTAAAAATGTCGATGAAAGCATCAAATATCGGTGTTAAAAAATATAGTTATTTCGAACTAGTACCTGTATTTCTATAAATATCAGTTAGAGGGGAACAAGGTTGTTTTACTACACAAAATTACCATAAATAAGTTAGTCCGTGGTAAGTGTTATATTGTGTTCTTCCTCTTTTACGTGTTTTTTGTTTAAGCTATTTTTTATTACTTGGTTTACAAGATAAACAAAAATATCCTCTAAATAGGAAAGTAATTTTTGACATATTTTTGTAGCCGACTATGTTTAACAAATTACACGAAATAGAACAAGAGATGTTATGTCAGCTATGATCAGAAGAAATGTTTTAAGAATACCCTGAGAGAGGCTACCATTCAAATTAAGATGCTTCTAAAGCCGCATGAGAAGGGCATCCTTGTCGTTATTGTTTATCTGTGGCAGGTACAAATATTGTGTGTACATGCCTACTTCAGGATCGGTCATTTATTACAGGAGAATGGGGTCGGAGGAATTTAGGATAGGGTCACCAAAATATAGGACACTTTTACGGGGAGGGTCATGAAAAATACACATCTTTGGGGTCATAAAAATATGCCTTTTTAAAGAAGGGCCATTAAAAATGGGACAAGCATGCGGGGAGGGTCAGAAGTTTAAAAATACATGACTGCACCACAAAACTTCCTCCACCCCTTTAAAAACGACCGGTCCCTAAACTGAATCTTAGGTTGAAGCTTTCAATATGGTAATCTGTATGCTTTCAATCAGAACCCACGTGCGAGGACTACTGGAAGAGCACAGGAAAAGTTATTAAGAACTTATGTCCAACCATTAAACAGGAAAAACGGATAAAACCCAGATGTAAAACAGTAAGTAGCTTCTCTACTTGTCAATTTAATTCATTTTATTTAGTGATGGGGATGTTGACTTAACTTCCCCATTAAAGTTATCAGGGCAAATAGAAAATCAAATCGATATTCGAGAAAGCAGCTGCACCGATTATTTGTGATTCCTCGAGTAATATTTGATTTTCCATTTGCCGCGATTGCTCAAAAAGGAAAGTTGCCAAATAAAATGCCTTGCGCAGTAAATTCATCGCAAGGTAAATGGAAACAACCGACCAATTAGAATCTAATTGTCTGTCATGAGTGCAGCCATTTGTTTCATTTAAAATGTTCACACTAAGCTCTTAATACTTTTAGATATGATTATAAATAAATTGTAATTTGATTATCCGCGTTTGTGTGAGTCTATTGTCTGAAAATAAAACAATCTTTATGACCAGGTTATTTGTAGGAATGACATAATGAGAATGATAATTCAATATATTTCAGTAAATGAATGTTTGGCGTAGACTTCAATGTTGGTCGTCAAAAAGAAAAAAAAACACCTAAAAATCCCCTCTCCAAGGCCCCTAACTTTAAATAATACCAGTGCAATTGTAAACCTTTAAAAAGGGAAATTTCTAAGTACTGAAAAGAACAATTGCAAAGAGTGCCGAATATTTAAAAAAAAAACTCGGGCTATTATTTGTTGGTGAAGATAGGAATTTCCTGAGGCAGGCCCTTTAAGTTTTATTACAATTTTGATTTTGGGAACCTATGAGGACAATATTGTCGTATTGGTACAGAATTAAAATCTTTAAAGTCACTGTGGTATAAAGAATATTATTCTGATTTTTTATCAATAAAAGTAACTTGTAGACAGTGCTGTGGTAATCGAAAGCAAGGTCCTTTGGCTTCAGCTTTTTTGGGTTCCTCGACATGCTCGGTCTGTGGACCTCAGGGGCCCGTTTCAAGAAGACGTCATAACTTTATGACGTCGTAAACCATATCACTGGGTTAATGGATCTGGTCTACAAATGCCAAAAATCGTTGCAACCCGTGCACTTTCCAAATAAAAACTTGTTTTTCTTTGGAAAGTGCACAGTTTGCAACGAATTTTGGCATTTGTAGACCAAATCCATTAACCGAGTGACATGTTTTTGGACGTCATAAAGTTATGAAGTCTTTGTGAAACGGGCCCCTGAGGTCCACAGACCGAGCATGTCCACCCATTAAACAGAAAAGACGGAAAAGACCCAGATGTAAAGCAGTAAGTAGCTCTACTTGTTAATTCAGTTCATTTTATTTAGTAATGGGGATGTTGACGTAATTTGAAACACGAGAGGTGTGTACTGGAGCATTGTCCTGATGCAGAAGAATACCACGTCTGATCTTGCCCCATTGCTTCTCCTTGATTGACTGTCTAACTTGACTCAACAAGTTAGCGTAATATTCCCCGTTCATTGTTTTTTCATGAGGTAAGTAGTCTATGTGAATGACACCTTTGCTATCCCAGAATACTGTCGCCATCATTTTCCGCACTGATCTGGAG
>JAULCD010243687.1:0-10348 GCA_032361085.1 Calliostoma canaliculatum
TGACATTTTAATTGTAAATAATGTTTTGTGTAAATATGTTTTATTTGAGGTACACTAAAATCATAGCATTGTAACTTGTCCAAGAAACAGTGCAGTCAAGCTGTCCTTTATTTCATTTCTGGCCCAAGCTCTCTCTTTCGACTAACTACATACATTTCTCCTCTGCTGTTGTCTATATCAGGTGTGAGTGCTTGAGCAATTAACATTTCCTTTGTTGCTCAACTATTATGTGACCAGGTCACACTACAAAACTAACAACATCTAGTTTTGCACTGCACACCTCAATAGCACTTTAAGAAGTACTAATTTACTGGACAAACTTGACAACTATGACGATCGTCACTTCTTGACTTCTTGTTGATTCTCAGGGTGATTTCATCAATTCATCTATTCACACTATTATTGATCCTCATATCAATCAGTGAAAAACGCCGGGTCACGCCGAATTCACCCCAGCAGTCGTTGGTTATCTATCTACCCCAACATACACCTGCTACTTTGATGGTTTTGATCTACAAATGCAAATAAAATGGTTTAAAGTGTGCACTTTCCAAAGAAAACCGTGTTCTAGTACTTGTTATACACACAAAAAAACAAATCATTCTAAAAGTATTAATATTACCAAAGCCAAATGACTAAATACTGCACACTTCGTGCTGAAAAATGCAAGTAATGGCTTTCCGCCGCAATGATTACATAGTAAATTTGTAATTTTGACGTCAATGATTCCAGTCCAAAGATTTATGCCACAAGTAAGCCAGAGTCAATTGCTAAATGTGCATGTTTTAGTCTAAATTCTTGTTCCATGATGCTGTCGTAAGGTTAAGACGTTTCAAATTTTATCTTAGCACTCGCGTAACAGGCCCCTGTTTTACAAAGACGTCATTACTTTACGACGTCCAAAATCATGTCACTGGGTTTGTGTGGTAGAGTGACATTTTAATTGTAAATAATGTTTTGTGTAAATATGTTTTATTTGAGGTACACTAAAATCATAGCATTGTAACTTTTTCCAAATTACAGTGCAGTCAAGCTGTCCTTTATTTCATTTCTGGCCCAAGCTCTCTCTTTCTACTAACTACATACATTTCTCCTCTGCTGTTGTCTATATCAGGTGTGAGTGCTTTAGCAATCAAAATTTCCTTTGTTGCTCAACTATTATGTGACCAGGTCACACTACAAAACTAACTACATCTAGTTTAGTACCGCACACCACAATAGCACTTTAAGAAGCACTGAGTTTCTGGACAAACTTGACAACTATGACTATCGTCACTTCTTCTTCACTTCTTGTTGATTCTCAGGGTGATTTCATCTATTCATCAATTCACACTATTATTGATCCTCATATCAATCAGTGAATAAATGTCGGGTCATGCCGAATTCACCCCAGCACTCGTTGGTTATCTATCTACCCCAACACACACCTGCTACATTAATGGATTTGGTCTACAAATGCAAAAAAAAAAGGTTTAAAGTGTGCATTTTCCCAATAAAACCTTGTTCTAGTACTTGTTATACACACAAAGAAAAAAATCATTCTAAACGTATTAATATTACCAAATTCAAATGACTAAATACTGCACACTTCGTGCTGAAAAATGCAATAATAGCTTTCCGACGCAATGATCACATAGTAAAGTTGTAATTTTGACGTCAAACCACAGCAAACCCATATATTGTCTACGATAAATTATCTTCACACATAAAGTATGGGTATTCAACGTCCCTGTCAAGCAACAATGAAGCAGCATCTTGAAATATGGCACACAGACGGTTATAAATCGGCGCATTACTATTAGTTTTATTTTATTTTAAACCAGTCACCTTAGGAGGGCTGGGGAAAGGTCAGAGTGTCGTTCTCTGAAGCTTTCGGAAAGCTAAGACGTCCAGGGCCCTGTCCCGCAAAGCAAGTTTAGGATACTTTGATCGAAAGTGCTAAATATAACATTGGCTTACGACTGTCGTAGCACAGAGATCGAATTGGAACAGGTGCATTTGACACCGGTTCCAAATCGATTTCCGCGCTAAGACAGTCGTGGGCCTAGGATAAGAAACAGAACACAGTAGGATCCCTTTAAAGAATGTGTGGACTGCTCTAAAAGCAAAACGAGCCATGTACTAAACTTTTATGAAATGTAAGTAATTGAGACATACTGAAATAAAGACTAAAATGTCAAGACCAATTCCAAGACCAATTCCATTTAACATTTGCATCCATGGGTCGCTTACAATCAGATATGTCCTACTATACCTGCATCGCTCCATATGCACACAGCTTTAATAAAGTAGTAAAACATGAACGAAGTAGTTTTAAAAACCCAATGCTCGTCAGAGTCGCACGTTTTATATTTACAACAGAATTTCCATCGAATATTTAAAGTGCATTTTTTTACTTTAAGCCATTTACTTAACCGAAAATAAGGTCATATTTTGTGACAGCTTCTGTATACATTTACCCTATAACTTTCAACATGCCTGACCAATCCTTTCATAATGAACCAAAAGCCAAGATGGAAGTGAGCTTATTAAACAGGCACTTATCTGATATATTACAGGACATGTAGATCGTTAATTATGTTATAAATTGTATGTGCAGACTCCACATGACTCCACATATTACATTACAGTTATGTGTGCAAACAAATGCTCATCCATCTGCGTAATTCAATGAATGATTTTAGAGATGTTTACACAAGCATATGACATGATTTTCTATTCGTTTCATTTTAAGGAACTCGCTCCACAAAGCTGTCATAAGCCAATATCAATCTTTGTCAATATTTCTTCATGACCATTAAACATTAATCACTTCCTCTACGGATGTTTAGCCTTGGTAAATCGCAGAATCCCGGTCCACAAACCGAACGTCAAAGACGACAAAGACGTCTTATTATTTTACTTAGCTCTCGTTACGAGTGCGCTAAGATGAAAGTTAAGGCGGTTTAGTATTACAATCACTTTGTTGAACGGAACCCAACTTTACAAATCAAGAAAGCGATGGTAATCAACAGGAAGCTCGATATATGATGGGATACTGAATCAACCGATGCTCATCTTAAAACATAAAATAACGATATATCAGAGAACGGGAAGTATAAAATGCAAATTCCTCATAAAAATGGGATGTTTGATGAAAGTTAAAAGAGTAGCTTTAGATATCAGCCAATTGATGGAATAAGCCAAGATGAATAAATCAAATGTAACTAATGACTTTCAAAAACTTTAACAATTACAAGACAACAGTTTCATATGAATTGATGTTTTAGGTTATGCTTTGATGCAAATTACAGGCCCGTGTTTTACAAAGAAGGTAAATCCTTCGCTCGTAGCCACAACGGCTCAAAACACACTGGGTCAATGGATTTTGGTTTACATATGCTAAACAAATTGTTGTTACCTAGGCAGTTCATTTTTTATGTTTAGAAACTCACTGTTTAAAACGAGGTTTTTCATTTTTGAACTGAAGTTATTGGCATGATTTATGAGGTCTTGTGATTAAGACGACTTTGTAATACGGCACCCTGGACATGAGCTACATTCTCAGTTTTTATGTCGCTGCTGCCTCGATGTTATTAAATGCTGTGATTAGGTACACGTGTGCTCATCGTCTTGTACAAAGACGCATCTTATGTTACATCGTTAATTAGTTTTACATCGTATAATATCGGTGTTGTCTTAACTGGCTTTAATCATCATTATCAGTTCATATCCACTCAGTTGTAATCAAACCCATAGGTCCATAGTTGTATCTTTAATCTATTGTATACTCATTACCATGTCATCACTTCTTATGTCTGTGATCTATACACCCTTGCCCTATAAGATCATTGACCTGATGAAGTATCATGGACTCTTATCGCGGAATTAAGCAGATACCTGTCCATTAAATGTTGACTCATAAAGGAAGTTCACACACAATATTGCGTTCAAACGTATTGAGATGGATTCTTTAAATGTGTAACCCATGCTGATGATAGCTTCCGCAACAAGGTCAGTTCAAAATGCAGGAAGGGGCCTTCGGAACCACCTTCTCATACGTGTCTCCAGCCGAACAAATGCAAAGCACATACTATGTGCCAATCTAGTTCTACTTGCTATCAACAAAGTAAGTGTATCGCATATTAAAGTTTCCCACTTAGCTTGGAGACATATGTGGTAGCAGGGGTTGTTTAGCATAGGTCACTGACACTAAAATTGCAAGCTGCTGATGCACCAACTTAACTAACAATCAGGCTTGTACATATGGCTAGGTAAGTGTATTTTAGCATCTGTTACATTTTGAAAACATACATAAGCAGTAAACTATATGTAAGCCAGACATATTTATCATATTTGTCACTGTCAGTTAAAAAGCGTTTCTGGCGATGATTTACAGTTAAACGCAAATACAAAAAGAAACTAATGCATTTATTACATTTAGCATCGTTAACATTTGGCGGATGATGCCATTGGATGATATATAGATGCAATTGTTAAATACCAACCTTAATAACCCGTGAACTTTCTAATAAAAATAAATTAAAAATAAAAACCAAGAACAATTTTTGTTAAATCCACATTGACACGTGATCCAGTGAAACTAGTTTGTCATAACTCAAGCACGTACGTTATTAAAAACCAGTAGCATATTAAACGGTAGAGTAATAAACGATCATTCACAATTCTACTATACCCTCACAGGATACAGCACAGGACAAACAGCTCGACATTACAATCAACCTGTACACAAGCACGCGGACACTAGTTAATGTTTCCCCTACCCATGTTGCCAACGGGGACTCCTCATATGGCAGTGTTAACGTCGTGATGTTAGGACTGAACATGACATCCCATAAAGCATGCAGAATTTGACAGTTTATGAATAGGTTCATGCGATAGTGTCTGAACCCATCACTGAGTCCTGTTTATGTTATGTCGTAAGGCTGATGAGGTCACGGTAACTGTTCAGAAATACATTCATCGTCTACACACTTGATAGTTTGACGACATGTGGGTAAACAAAGTGGTTTTTGCTCATAATTATATTGATACTCATTTGACATAAAATCAATTCTTGGAGATATTTGTAAATGGGACCAATTGAAGAGGTACAAACTAGTTTTGCATAAGAAATGGTAATGCTTATTAGGACCACTACACTGAACAGAAAAGAAAACGGATGACCTATTAATATTGATTTTGAAATAAACACAACAACAACAAACATGCTAATGCAAATTACATGGTGTCGTGACCTTCAACCTCATAAATAGTAGGAATTTTTATTGCTTCACATTTTGTTTTGCGACATAATGAGATACACTTCTTCATATCGCAATACATACATGTATGCAGTATATCGCGAAGGAACAATACTTGGCTTTTGTTAACTTGTAATATTTTTTTTCATATGTTTATGCTAAAATCCCATTCTAAATTGGCTGTTGAAAATCAATTCTGTGATAATTTGTTTGAAAAAGCTCTGATAGAAGCTCGTTTAAACAAATTATCACAGAAAAGGTTATCAACAGCACAAGTTAGTTACAGTTTTAAGTCAAACTAAAATTAACTCGGCATTTTATCTGTTAATGTATAACTTTCAATTTTAAAAAAAATGAAAATACAAGATAATTTTGAAAACAACAACAACAACATGATCATCAGTATACTGGTACGTCACAAAAGTATCACGATACGTTCAGTTGGTATTGCGGTTTACCGGTGTATCGGTAGTACCGCAGTCCTGATAAATATCCTCACTGACCCAAAAACGGCTGTAACTTGCAAACTTTCAAAGACAAAAAAGTGCACACCTTATAATGCCTGAGTAGTTGTTAACTTCAGTGATAAGTATTTTGTTGTTTAAGTGGCATTTAGAAGTTGAGTTTATTTAAAAAATGCAACCATATTGTTTACAATTTCGTGTTTGTAGCAACGTTTCAATGTAAATGTTTACACTGTTATCAAACAAGGTTGCTGAGCAGCGATGTTTAGTTGTTAATTCCTACACCGTTATCAAGCAAGTGTATTATAATCCATATATCTACAATTGTCGACTGTAATTATGTTTTAAAACACTGTTCAATTATCTGTTTGCAATATCAATTTATAAAACTACTCAAGCATTAACTTGTCAAGAGCGATTGTCATAATAGTATTTCGTATTAATTGTTTAGACGACTTTGTGATGACAGCTCTTAAATGAGAATAACTCAAATACTTTTTAGATATCAGAGACGTTGCCATTTAGAATTTCTCTGAAATATTAGTATTTATTTAATTGTATAACACATCCTCGCATTACAACTCCACTGCCGCGGCATATCTCTACCTTAACTGGGACAGACATTAATCATACACCGCAAAAATAGACAACACAGACGTAATTGGTGTGGCTACGAGACTTTGATGTATATAGTTAAATAAATGTAACACAAATGCAATTTGTTACAATTTCGCAATTGATTATACGTTCAGTTAATTTAATGTATTTTGTCAACACACGCCATTGTAACCTAGTTGAAACAAATAAAGGCCAGGCCCCGTTTAACAAAGACGTCATAACTTTAGGACATCGTAAACCATGTCACTGGGTTAATGGTTTTGGTTTACAGATGCCAATTGTTTTTTGTAAACTGTGCACTTTCCAATGAAAAACTTGTTTTTCTTTAGAAAGTGCACAGTTTACACCGATTGTTGGCATTTGTAAACCAAATCCACCAGCACAGTGATTAGATTTACGACATTGTAAAGTTATGACGTCTTTGTGAATTGGGGCCCAATATGTTTATGGTACATGTACTTGTATGATAAAAAGAAACATGTTTATGCTCTTCCACTTGAAGCAAGTTCATGTCATTATTAACGACAATAATTTATCTCGGACGCCTTCGATACTTAATATTTTGTGTCATCCGTTCACCACTACTCACACTGTATCTCTGCTCTACTAAACTGCGTCAACGTTGTAATTAATGTCTTCCGTTAGGGTCACAAGGTCTGTCAAACAGAAATAAATCTATCATGAAGACCAGAACACTCATCGATTCCCATCCTTTTAATAAATAACATTTTGTTATTTTCTCGTAAATATTTGGCTTCTTGAAAATCGTTTAAGAAGCAGGAATATTGAGCTTTTAGGAACATGGTGCATCTAAGTTTGAAATTTGAAATGTTTTTACACAACATGATATATTCTTTAATATCAAATAAGATAAAGGCAAACTGTCGAGGAAAAATATAATGTCCACCATTAAACTTAAGAAACAACTCAACAAAACATACATGTAGTTTCACAAATCGGTTACGATCATATTGACACTGAGATCGCTTTGAGGCACGGGGCCCTGGCCTTTTCAAATATAGGTAAATAGTGTCCCTGTTGGCTGTCTGCATAAACGGCGGAGATGAAAGCCGTTTTCAAAGTCTATCATGTGTCTAGGCTCGGTGACCTTGACCTGTAATGACATTAATAGTGATATTATCGTGAATGTCATCCATTGGTTACCTGCTACAACGTTTAGTTACTGTGAAAAGACACCTCAAATTTTGTTCCATAGTGTCACTTGTGCAAATCCTGACGCTAGGTGACACGTTAACAGAAGGGTAATGCAAAAGTCTGGCCCAATCAAATTTATTAGGCAACAGTCAAACCCAGACGAGTTACAAAAACTAGCGGACAAAATAGCCTGTTTTAGCAAGCGTCGAGCCTCTGTAACCATGATAATGACCTTAAACATTATATCTTAGAAAATGACGTGCACTTTTACCAAAACCACCCACTAGTTGTGGGTGTGTTGAGTTTCTATGTGGACATGTGCACATGCGCACACAAGCATAAGAATGTCCAAGATAAAATACACACACTATTTTGTCTCAGTTTTAAAGATTCACACATCTACATAGTTTCAATACAATAAATATTTAAACGACGTGGGCTTTCTGCTGCATATCCAATGAATAAATGCCCAAGGTTTGGAAGGCCGAGATCAAAATGGGCACGAGACATGCAACGTCTGGGTCAATTCTGAATGTACATGTTTGAATTTATCTAAAGATCTGAATTAATCTCAATCTTAATTAAATTGCATCAGTGATATCCTGCTATTGCCAATATGAAGACATCAAATTGTTCTTGAAAGTGTTGGTAATATCCTGTAATTGTAGGGTCACAGGGAAACAAATTGGCTGAAATTTTTATTCATGTTTTATCACAGCAAAGTGATATGTACTTTATGATATACATTTCTCAGATATATTGTGTAATTATATATTCTGTTTCACCTTCTTGGAAATTATGAATATAAGGTTAAAACCATATCGGGCATACTTTTAAAAGCTAAAGTGTCATCTTGAAAAAAAGTATTGCACAAATATTGTTAAAAAATTGTATTTAACCACACAGTGTCCTGCGTATTAATCACATTCATTGCATATAGCTGGAATGTCATTTTCAGTAGAAATATTACACAAATATTTTTAATTACGTTTTTAACTACAAATTGCCCTGTGTATTAATCAACATTAATGTATGCATTAAAAAGCTTTGAACTAAATGTACATAAAATACAGGTGGTCAATTACATACACATTGACTAAACACATTACACGAAAATAAAACACATAAAAAGGTAATATTTTTCTTTGCCCAACCGCGTAAAAAATAAAACAAACCATTTATTATACTATGTCGGTGTCCCTTTCGATCTGACAATTGATATAAAACCTCTGTACCAATGCGTTTCACAGTATTTAATAATAAGTTATACTTGTGTCCATCTATACTGTTTTATAATTAACATACAGAGACGCTTACTGTACAGCATAGTGCTCATCGCCATTGTTTATCCATATACTGATGTAGTGGTTGTCATATCTCCATGTGTATATTCCTATTTATATATGGTCTCTTCTCTTGAAAGCACATTCGTCAAGAGTGTAATAACAATAGACAAATCTGAATTCAATTTTGAAATCCCCCATTCTTAACTCGTCAGTGGAACTACATTAGTTAAACAAGTATTAACACATTATTTTTTTTTAAAAAAAGGTTAATGTTTTCAACAATAAAAACTGTATGTACAATGTTATGACCAAATCTGTTGCATTGATTTTGTAGTTTACTTTTTATGAGTTTTTATGCAGTCAAACATTACTTGTCCGTCCTTAAAATCAATAAAATGATCACCTTGGTCTCGTTACACAAAGACTTTACGACGTCGTAAATCTAATCACTGAGCTGGTGGATTTGGTTTACAAATGCCCAAAATCGTTATAAACTGTGCACTTTCCAAAGAAAAACAAGTTTTTTTGGAGAAAATGCACAGTTTGCAACGATTGTTTTGCATTTGTAGACCAAATTCATTAACCCAGTGACATGATTTACGACGTCATAAAGTTATGACGTCTTCGTGAAACGTGGGCCTGCCAAGCAAACCCATAACTAATACTTATAATGCGCTACGTTTTTAGAAAGTAATGTTAAGCTAGTTGCAGCAAGAGTTACTCAAGGGATTATGGTTTTGCACGGACGTGTGCACATTACAGAAATAGTACAATTTTATGTTATAATTTGACTGAAATATACCTTACTAACATGACTTATGACCAAAATAGACATCGTTTCAGTTTGAAAAAAACCCACACATTTGACGAACTATACTTTCAAAATCACTCCAAGGTTGTAAAGTAGAATCATGTTAAGATAGAGAAAGACAATTCCAAAAGAATGCAGAGTGTTACCTACTGTGAACTTGAGTATGGCACTGATGTTTTGTGTTTTGATGCTCAAACTCGGTCACTCTGGTCGTTTGGACTTAAATGTATTTAGGTTGTAAATTCCACTGTAGACAAACTTGGGTTCCGTTTCACACAGCTGCTGCTAAGTTACGACGTCACCCGCCATGGGTTTGGTTTACAAATGCCACACTTCGATGTAAGCTGCACACTTAGTTTTCCTTGAAAAGGGCACACTTTACACATTTTAGCTTCAGTAATCCAACCAATCGGCCAGTAATATTGTTAACGACGTCTTGTAAAATGGCACCCATAAATTTGTTATTTACATACGTGATTGTCAGACAGTTTCAAATTTATGTTTTGCATTTAATTTTTTTTTTTCTCCACACAGATTTACTTCATCCCTAATGTATTGTGTGCCATTTCGATCTGACTATACCAGTTTTCACCGTCAGCACTTGCATAATTTTAATAATATGAATGATTAATAACCATACATGTAATTAACTTAAGAAACACTCGATGTCCAACAAATTACACCACACAAAACGCCACAAACATCAAACGCCATTTCAAGCATTAAACAACATTTTATGATCATGTTATTACCATTGTATTACGTCCGCTG
>JAULCD010243795.1:0-10346 GCA_032361085.1 Calliostoma canaliculatum
AAAGGTGGTGTTTGACGTAAACCTTAAAATCCAAGATGGCGGCCAAAATAAGCATTTTTTCAAAATACATGTAACATGAAAATTATAGCCTTTGTTATGCTTTATTAATATATTAAGTGCCATAAGGTTATGTGTAATAGTGTTTTTGCAGTAAATTTTGTTTGAAATTCAACGGAAAAGGGCTTTTTCAGGTCAAAGGTCAAATTGACCGAAAGTCACGTGACCTACTAAAAAATTAATAGCTTACTTTTGTTCTACTCAACATAGCGAATATTTGTCATATTAGTTGCATTTCTATTCAACTGTAACTTTAGAAGGAGAACAATTTCAAACTTGCAGTTTTAAAAAACCTGAAGATTTTTAATTTCCTTTTTAAAACTGCCGTATCTTTTTTTCTAATTATCGCATTGCTAAGCGGTAAAGTGCAGGTTTCTGGGAATTGAAAAAGCTTAAAAACGGTTTAAACAGTTTTAAAATCGGACAATTAGTTTCAGAGTTATTGCCCTTGAGTCCGAAATTTGGAAGAGTTATTGCCCTTGATTTTAAAGATCTAGAGGGCCGTAACTTTTTGTGAATGATTATTAGGCCAATGTCTGTCTATGTTTTAAATTTGGGATAAATAGGCCTAGTGGAATGCGCAGAACAGGCTTTTAAAATCTGAACCAAGATTCCCGTGAACTCCCTTGTAAAAATCATAAAATTCAAGCTGGCGGCTAAGTTTAACATTTTAGAAGAAAATGTTTAACATGAAAGTTGTAGCGCATGTTGTGTTCTATAAAGCTAAATAGATTTAGTTAGTCTATCTAAAATAGCTTTTGCGCAGTAGCAAAAAGTTGGATTTTAGCCGAAAAATGACACTTCCGGTCAAAAGTCAGTTTGACCGGAAGTGACGTGACCTACATGGTTGGTAGGAAGCAAGTTTTTATTTACATACACTGGCGATCATTTTGATACCAGGTTCATCTATTTCCATCATTAACTGTAGGAGGAGATAGATTTTGAAATCAGAGGTAACAAAAAAGTAAAAAATTGGAGGTGACCTTTTTAAAATCGCCGTAACTTTTTTTTAACCATACCGCTTAGCTTAGGTGTTAATTTAAAAGTTTCTGGAAATTGAATAAGCTTTAAAATGGTTCAAACAGATTTCAAATCGGTTGAGTAGTTTCCAAGTTACCGCACTTTGGTAGAAATTTTCAAAGAGTTATCGCCCTTGATTTTGAAGGTTTAGAGGTCTAAACTTGTTTATTTTCACTAAGTTAGATACCAGGCAACCAGATAGCAAAATTTCAAATTTTTAGGTTTAACGGTTTAACCTGTAGCTCACTAACAAAAAACGGCGGATTAATAATAATAAAAATAATAATCATAACAATAACAATAGGGTTCCAAGTGAACTTGGAACCCTAAATATATATTCTGAAACATGTTGCCAGGACACAATGAACATAACAAAAACCCTAATTACCATTGAGTACTGTCACTCCCACCCTGCTCCTCATTGTGCTCATAGCCTCAGCCACTTTCCACCTGCCCACCACCGGGTCAAAACACTCAACAGTGCTTAGGGAGTCTCCTGCAATGCACAACATGTCAAGCTCTTTTACAAGCTTTTCTTTGGTAACATGACGAATTAAGTCAACTAATTATTACTTTAATTAGTGTATAATTACCATTGTAGGATCACCATGTGTTTATGTAGATGACCCTGTAATTACTAGAGAATATAAGACCTCCAATGCATAATGACCATGTATTTACTGGATATAAAACCCTAATACATCGATGACCATATTATTAAAGGAGAATATAAGACCCCCAATGCGTAGATACCATGTATTTACTGGAAAAAATAAGACTTCAATGCGAAGATGATCATGTATTAACTGGAGAATAAAAGATCCTCCAATGTACAGAAGACCATGATTTTACAAGAGAATATAAGACCCCCAATGAGTACACGACCCTGTATTTACTAGAGAATATAAGACTGTATAGATGACATGACGATATAAGGCCCAAAATGAACTAAAGCAAAAACAACATGTTTTGTTTTCTTTTGGGGAAGGGCAGACATAATTAGTTTTTATTTACCAGAGGATGTGAGACCTCCAACAGCATAAATGATGCCTGGCACATCAGTACAGCATCGAGGTCGCGTCTTGAATGTTTGCAGCAGCAAGCGCCGTTCAGGCATCAGGTGGTAGTCCCTTGCCTCATCTAGAAGATCCCTGTACGCAGATGTATAAACTGCTTTACGCACTCTTTCTGCATCACAGACAACAGCCTACAAACTACTGAATACTATAGTTCATAAATCATTTCCTACTCCCCCCTCCCTTTTTTTCCTATAGATAGTACCACTGCATCAATGATAACCTGCTTTTCTTGTTGAGGGACTCACTAAGATTTGCAGTTCATCTCATGAAATGTGTTTCTTTGAACTTGGATTCATACTCATGCTGATCCATACAAATAGAATACTAAATGAGCTACCGTGTCACACCTATTTATGAAACACTGGAACAGTTCTGGTTTCTGACGAGCGAAAAGTGGTATGACACAGAAGCGTCTTGTTGCAGTGCTATCAAGATAAATATGCAACACTCTGACAGGACACAAAGACAAGTCTTCAATATCATGCCAACCTAGAATGGATGATAGTGCTGGGATGTGGAACTGTCCTGACCTGGTAACTGATTTTTAGCAATATATACTTACCTGAGACCCAAGTGGACAGACACTTTTGCTGTTTGAACAAATCTTACCTGAGCAATGTCGCGTGTGTGAATTTCAGATAACCGGGCTGTGGTTGCTAAGGCTACAAGAAAGAGTGTCTTATGGGTTCTAAGCTCAAGAGACACTCCCTCTAGCCGGGGGTTTAAACCTCTGACTAAGTATCTTTGGTCTAACAAGATCTAATTAGAGCCTGTAGCTCTGGTACCCTGGAAAGCTTAACTCCTGAAAATCCAGTGCCCAAGAAAAAACAAATTTTGAGTAAAATTCTAATTTATACTTAGAGTTTCTCATACACTGTGCCGATTTGGGTAACTACGGTATGATAGAGTAAGGAGCTGACCTAGTTAAGCGATTTGACCTAAAAACAAAAGACCTGTCAGTTACCTGGGGTGTTCTGCCTGGCTGCACCTGTTATGTGTGCTGCACATGCCGATAGTGGATCACGTGACAGCCAGGTGTTACCTCACTTTTGGTCCTACCGTCTCTTGAGCAAGACGTATGGAGTGAGGGGCTCAGCAGACTTTTGCGATTTTGTGGATAGTCCTTGTTATTCAGGGAAGTTTTCACCTCGTATTTATTGGCCTCTTACAACATGTTTATGCATGTTTTGTATTATTTACATGTTTAATTATGTTTTATCTTGAGAAAACATAATTTTTTCATTTTTTCAAGATGGCGTTGCCAGCAGAACCCAGGGTCTGCCCTGGCTGTAAGTTACGATTTTCTGACCATGATCCACATTCGTTATGTCCCGATTGTTGTGAACGGAATTGCACATTAGACACTTGTTGTTCTGAATGCGTTGATATTTCTATTCCCGGTTTCCATAAATTATGCCCATGGTCTCAACAAACGTGTTAAGAAACAAGTTCACACACGCCACGTCAGCTTCAAGCGTTGGGACTGCGCCTCCCCCTATGGGAGCGCAGATAGCAAACCCTCAGCCTTTGCTAGTGCAGGCCGGCGCAGTCCCTGGGCAATCAAGCTTCCTAGCCGAACCCAGCAGCAGCGCACAGGATTTGAACTAGGCTCAGGCCTACCCCTTGCCAAACTCGTAAGAATAAATTTCTAAATGGGAGCACTGACCACTGGAAGTGGTCTTCACGGTAAAGTCTACTGATAACAAGACGATGGTACGAAGTACTGTCAGTGTCAGCATTCTGAAGTGTGGGGCACGTGAAGAAATTGCTTGTTGAATGTCCGAATTCTATTTTTAGCACTAGGAAGATCGGGAGTAAAAGCTTGGTAAAAGTCCTTGAACTTGTACCTTTAGCACTGCTCAGTTTTTTGTCACCTATCTTGTAAACTGTAACATACATCGAAATGTCGTCATCTAAGGCAGGTGATTTGCACAGATAATCGCCCCCATGCATGGGAAAGCGTGACCGTACCGCTGGTCGGGAAAGGACCACCTATCTAGAAAAAGCGTCCCTAAACACTTCAATCGATGTTCCAAACAAGCTCCCTAGCCTACCAAGAGGTGATAGGGGGGATGGGGGGAGAGAGAGACAAATTAAACAATTCATATTTTATTTCCACAACCCTGTTTGAATGCAACCCACCCTGTTGGCTGTCTAACTGCAATGCCCTTAGGTTGGGACGCATCCAACCCCACCGGCTAAATTTGGGCAAGACAGATTTACCCAGCAGGAAAAGTCATATGGAAAAACCTGCTTGCAATCTTTTCATGAGTAAGAGCATATATGGATGTTAAGCATTCTGTATTCTGTGAGTTAGGGTAAGTACAAACAAGATCAAATTTTTAAGATAATTGCATACATTTCGTAAATACTCAATGAAGAGAAATTCATACTATTTTTATTTCCTCTTTGGGTGTTTGCAAACCGTTGCCAAAAGGCAATATGAGTAAGGCGAGATAAACTATTTACTCAAGTGAAGACACTTACCATCAACTAATATTTCTTTTTGACAATTTAGAAACAAGGTTGACATATTTATAAAATTTGAATATTTTTAAGGCTATTTTTCACTTCATTTATGCTGAACTAAAAGACTACCTTGGGGTTGTAGTATCATAGCTGAAATGGTTTTTATATTTAATGAATTAAATACTTCAATTACTTTAGTCTGACTAAAATCCTAAGAAGCTCGGAAGCCCAAACTGTGTGGTACCTGCACTTAAGGGAGCTCTTGATGAGCTCTTCAGTGGCTACCCGGTCCGTGAGGTACTGAGGAGTTAGCAAAGGCAGCCTCACTTTGACCATCAGCTCCGGCAAACTCTCCTTTCTTATCTCAACCTCGTGTTTCACCCACTTCAGTGCAGATTCAAATACCTGTAGCAGGGCAAAGGACAAGTAATTTTATTGTACTAAAATCATGCAAGCTGCATTTCAAGGATGATTCCTTTAACAATATGTCTAATAAAACAAAAAGTGAGCATAAACACACTTTACTAACACACAAGGTCTTGCTTGTGCTTTAAAGGTTTTTAAAATTTCCAAAGCTTTTGTAAATTATGATAAGTTTACATTTACCACATGATAAATTCATCTCCCAAAATGAAGTTGGGTGATTTGATGATCTATGTAAAAAAAATGTGTTTTTCAGATTAAAAACGATGTTTTATTAAGTTTACATTCAGATGTAACATAGCTCTATACTCCCATAGCAGCTCTCCATTCGTAACTTAGCACGGAATGAAAAAAATTGCAAAAACACAGAAAATAGTCTTTTCCCTCATGTGCGCAGTGATCTCCCTGTACCTGTCACACTTCTTCTAAAAAGGAGACGTAAGACAACGAAACCGACCTAATTCTAGAGGGGAGGATGGGCGCGTAAAATGTAAGCTTAATAAAACATCGTTTCTAATCTGAAAAACACATGTTCTAGCTTACATTCAGCCAGTTTTAATTGAAGTATGGCATGCCGTGTGTGCAGAAAAGAAAAGTTCAATGTCTTGTAGTTGCTGGTTGTTGAGCGACCACAAGAGGCCCAAACTGCTGCAAACCGTTGACAGCTTCTGTGGAAATGTCACACAAGTATTGAGAAGCAAAAACAGAAACTGACCACCAAAAACATCCCTTCATAATAGCCTGTAAAGAGCAGTTGCTGTGTGAGGTTAAAGTAGAAGCAATAGCCTAAACTTCATGCGGATGAGAGGATGAAGGAGGATCCAGGCCCTGTCCTGTGTAGGCCCTGAGAATAACCCTTCAAGCCAAAGTGAAAGGATTTTTCTAGTTATCTAAGTCTTTGATGTCGTGAAAATCGAGATGAACAATCTGCGAAAGTTCTGACATCGTTGCTCAGACCGTTGTATAAAAATATGCAACGCCCGGCCTGGGCACAGGGAGAGATCAGCATGATCCCACTATACAAGCAGACACGGATCTCAGAAAAAAAGGCAGGATAGAGTCAACATGGAACAAAGATGAACAAATATTTGTTATGGAACAACCCAAAGGACGAATATGTATGATTCAGTGTGAATCTGACCTTGACAACTATTAAGAATAAGTGTCATGTTACTATGGACTGCTAAACAAAAAACAAACTGTAAGTGTTGTAAAAATGTGACTACCGGTAAGTATCCATACACGCGAGATGCTTTATATGTTCTCATTGTGTATTTGTCTTGTTATTATATATTTATTTCTAGTATTGTTACTTTTCTATTTCTACTGTCTTCTAACACTGTTTATGTACTGTATGAAACCTACCCTCAATCTAGATCTGCATTGCCGAACCATGTAACCCTTAAACAACTATCTCTTTGAAATATATTGTATGCTAGAGATCACAATCTGTTGTTCAGTTTCCATAGCATGTTTATTCAATACTGTGTTAGTCAGGCCCCCAAACTGCTGGGAGGTTGACGGTGCCCGTAACAGGGAGCGTCTCCATTCCTTCCATGTATTTGTCCTCAACACTGTAATTTGTTGGGACCTTGCAACCTTCGGGAAACAGAAGTGACAAGTTTTTTTCCATAGCAGATGTGTAATCCATATCGTAAACCGTAAATCTTGCACATAGGGAAGGATTAGTAGGTGATGGCATCACAGAAACCAAGGCTGCCAGATAAGTCGAGATTGGTGACTCCTTTAAACATAGAGACAAATGTTGATGCATCCAGAACTTCACCACTTGTGGCGGGTAATGACCGCTAGTGTAAAACTTCAAGCTGTAGTGAAAGTGGGAAAAAAATGGTCCACTGAGCATCATGCAAGTGGATCATTCACTCGGGTGCATCATTCACTCCGTGGGAGATGGCCGCGACGATCTCGACAGGGCTTCCGCTATCACATTCTTAGCCCTCGGAATGTGATGGACTCTTACATTTCTGTCTAATCGATCGACTAAGGCGAGGGACCTGAATGTCCGGTCCAGAATTCCGTGGACCGAGTCGTCCCCTGTCGAGGTGTCCGACTATATCATCAGCCGCAGTTTCCAGAACTCGATTGACAAATCACTGCTTTCAGCTAGAAGCAGTGAATATGAAAGCCTCTTTTGTCTGGCGTCCACAGCCCGGCTGCTTGGTCGTCTCTGAAGTGCCCTTTCTAGCCCTCCAAAGATGGGTCTACAAACAGGTGCAGTACGAACAGAGGAACGCTCATAAAGACACCGTCACAAACGTCAGCCGCTGGAGCTACCACTCCCGGTGACAACAAAGTGACACCAGATGATTGGGATCCTCCAAGTGGGGGTACATCAATCTCAGCAACGGACAAAGTTAGAGCCAACCTTGTCGAGTCAGGTCCTGAACCTATGTCAGCAGCAAGAGCATTTCCTGCCAAGTATGCACTGACACTAGGGCATGCGGAAGTTTCGGAACGCTGCTGGGTTGCGTAGTTCAAGTGATGTTGAGGACAGGTAACCTTGAAGCCCATTGTCTAGGTAGAAGGCAACCTTGATCGCTTGCCGATAGACATTCTACGACTGGCTTCAAAAATACTCTGGACCGTAGAAAAAACGAACGGGAGGCTGCCAACTAGTGATGAATACCTTGGTAAACTAATCAAAGGTACTTCTGGAACTTAAAGGGTAAGTGACGTTGTAAGCCCAACTGTGGGCGAACAGCCGAAGTGCCACTGTCAGCTTAGTATACATGTCTAAGACTGGGTTGATAGTGACCAAAATATCTTTGAACCCAAAACTGCATGCTAGTTAGAGAGAGGTTGTCTGTTTGTCAAACTTTCTCCAGTATCAAAGGCAGAAACACGTATGCGTCAAGACCTTCCCATGATATTGTGAGCTCATCTTGTTTTTACACCTGTGGCTCTGGGACGGCCGACACGAATTGTGGAAGGCGAAAAGGTCTACTTGAGGCAACAAGAATCGATCTGTCAGCAGGTGAAAGACTGTCACACCACATGTATCTGTCCTCAAACTTGCACTTCACTCCTCGTGCCCTAAACTGATGGTACTTACGTTCTGACATGTACGTTTGGGGGATGGTTGGGTGGGATGAATCAGGTATAATTAAAGTTAGTATAAATTGTAATTTTACACAACAAATTAATATTTATCTACCTGAATCATAACTTATGCATGTTTATTCGACAGTATGCTGTGATGGTACCTCAAGCTTGTCACTTGTACCACATATTGCATCAAAGAAGGAAGGGGTTGCTCTGGTATGAACCTTGTCAGTTGACCGAATTGCTGTATTCATTCCACATTCAGTCATTTTAACCTGAAGGTAATGGTTAGAAAAGACGAACAAAGACTTTAAAAGGCAGCCCTGCATTATTGATGCTTAACAAACAATTGTGGTGTAAGGCCTTGGCAGAAACGATTGCTTGTACCTCGTGCAGATTGAAAGCCATTGGGGCTGGAAGACCCTTAGCCTTATAAGCCCTTAGAATTGAAGCATATATATTGTAATACGAGGTACCTCTATTCCTGCTGTTACCAATAGGGGAATAAAAAGCCTCTTAAAAAACCTGCACCTGGTACTAGTGCTGTCAAAACATATTCCTAAGCCCAAACAGGACACCAAAACAAAACCTCGACATCATGCATTGCATACTCAGGGTGGACTAGAGAACAAGGACAAAGCACCGTCTCGGATCCTGGCTGGATAATTGGTTCTTAGCTACTAGTTGTACTTCAAATTCGAGTGTACTGAACCATGCGCTGTCTGATTAAAACTTGCCTTGTACAATTTCAATGCGTGGATTTGTGATATTGTAGCTTCTATTTCTATAAAGCCGCAAGAAATATTGTCTTATGAGTTCTTTACTCGTAGGACACACCTTCAATTGGTTCGTAGTCACTGTTAGTCAAAGTCTTGCAACACAATTGTTTGTGTCCACAGTGTGGGTCCCAACCTCTGACTAACATTCTGGTTCCACAAAGTGCATAAGAGAGCGGTAAATTACGGAACCCTTGCAACCTTAAAGTCCTAGGGCCAAGAACCCAGGCTAATGCAGTTAGATGATGTTCTAAGATGACAAAAGATAGCGGCTAATTAGTGGTACCATGGCTTCAATGCCGATCAATCCCATAAAATATAAAAGATGTTATGGTCCTTTAGCTTCCTGGTGGGACAACTCTGGACTTTAGCCACTACATGCACTAAAGCACATCCAGTACCAAGGTACACACTGGTGTAAAGTCTGCAAACTCCCTAACCAGGCTGTAATTACAATAGGTAACATACCGTACATATTATCGGGTATAAGCAGAGAATTTGGTCCCCAAAAATGAGGGGTCAAGGCGGGGGTTCGACCAATACATGAGTAACAGATCTCAATAAATTATTTCAGGTATGGGTAGACATATGCAGATATGTAGAAGCCGAAGAGGGGATCGTCATGAAGAAAAAAAAATCAAGATCGGCGTATTTGTTAAAGAATTCTGTATAAATCACTTTAATAAAAATTGTTATATTAAATAGCCATTTAAAAGAATTTTTTGTACACAAATAACTGTATTTTATTTACTTAATGTGCAAATTAGACATTATATTAAAACCAACATTACTCACACCTCAGCTGAAATTCCCGGAAAGACTACCGATATGTAAAATTTCAAAAAAATGGAAATAGGTCACATATTACCGATGTTAAGTGAATCTGTATCCCCTGCATTACTGCATAGTAAACTTTGATCTACACATTACAAATGGATTAGGAAGCTACTGCATAGTAAACTTTGATAAAGTGTGCATAAATATCTTTTCAATTTTAAGTTGGGTGAAAAAATATTGACATTGGAGTGACAGTCCATTTTCATTTGATACTTTATCATAGGTAACAAACTCACCTAACACCTGTGCACGCTTTGTGTTTGTTATCTAATGAAATGCGTCTGACACGGGGTCAGGAAGTGAAAGGTTAAGTTCTGTCACTGGTTGGTCGCTTGCAACATGATAACGTTTGAGTGATAATTTAGCTAAATAGGTGATGTTTTAACGGTTTCTATGAATACTACTGTAAGAATATAAATTTTTTGAGTAAAATTGTAATTTATACTTAGAATCTATCATACAAGATGCCTTCTTAGTATTACTATGGTAGCCATGGATTTGAAGGCGCTAACTAACAAAGCGACCTGAAAAAGAGAAAAAACACTGCTCAATTGCCTGGCTTTGTTACCTGGTGGTCCCAAGCACACCTGTGCTGCATGCTGCACGAGCTAATCGTGAGTCA